>NW_019384278.1:33869-36315 GCF_000648655.2 Copidosoma floridanum | reverse complement strand
ATCATTATCTTCGTCATTATTATCATAATCATATACATTATTATCATCATCATTATTATCTTCGTCATTATTATCATAATCATATACATTATTATCATCATCATCATCATCATCGTCATTATTATCATTATCATCATCATCATAATCTTCATCATTATCATCATTATCATCATTACCATTATCATCATCATCATCAATATTATCATTATTACCATTATCACCATCATCATCATCACTTTTATTTTCATCATTATCGTCATTATCATTATCATTATCATAATTATCATTATCATCATTATCATCACTATTATTATCATTATTATCACCATAATTATCATTTTATTATCATCATCATTATCATAATCATTATCATCATTATCATTATAATTTTTATGATTTTTATTATCATCACCACTATTATTATCATCATCATTATTATCATCATCATTATTATCATCATCATTATCGTCATTATCATAATTATTATCATAATCATTATTATCATCATTATCATCATTATCACCTTAATTATCATTTTTATCATCATCATCATCATCATAATCATTATCATCATCGTCATTATTGTCTTCATCGTCATGATCGTCATGATCCTTATTATCGTCGTTATCGTCATCGTCGTATTCGTTAATGCGTCGTCATCGTTCTTGTTATCATCATTATCAACATCATCATCATTGTCTTAATCATTATGAACAACATCATCATCATCATTATCATCATCATTATCATCATCATCATCATCATTATTAATATCATCATTATCAACATCATTATCGTCCTCATTGTCATCATTGTCATGATAGTTATGATCCTCATCATCATTATCATCATTATCATTATAATCATTATTATTATTATCATCATCATCATCATCATTATCATTATCATCATTATCATCATCGTCGTCGTCGTTGTCGTCATTATCATTATCAACTTTATTATCATCATCATGATTATTATAAACAACATCATCAACATCATCATCATCATCATTATCATCATCATCATCTATATCATCATCATTATTATTATCATTTTCAACATTATTATCTTCCTTATTGTCATCATTGTCATGATCGATATGATCCTTATCATTAATATTATTATTATCATTATCATCATTATTATCAACATCGTCATTATCGTCATCATCGTCATCATTGTCATGATCATCATAATCCTTATAATCGTCGATATCGTCATCGTCGTCGTCGTTTTCGTCGACGTCGTCGTCGTTGTCGTCATTAATATCATCAACATTATCATCATCATCATCATCATCATTGTCATCATTATCATGATTTTCATCATCATCATTAATATCATCATCATCATTTTCATTGTTATCATCATCATTAACATTATTATCGTCCTCATTGTCATTATTGTCATGATCGTTAGAATCCTCATTATCAGTTTCATTATCATCATTATCATTATCATTATCATCGTCATCATCATCATCATCGTCATAAACATTATGATCCTCATTATCGTCGTTATCGTCATCGTCGTCGTCGTTGTCGTCGTCGTCGTCGTCATCGTTGTCATCGTCAATACCATTATCATCATTATTATCAATATTATCATCATTATTATCATAATTATCATCATCATCATCATTATTATTATCATTACTATCATTATTATTATCATTATTAACATCATCATTATAATCATCATCATTATCGTCATCATTGTCATTATCGTCATGATCGTCATGATTTTTATTATCGTCGTTATCGTCATCGTCGTTGTCGTCGTCGTCGTCGTTTTTGTCGTCATTATTATTATTAACATCATCATCATAATTATCATTATTATCATTATCATCATCATTATCATCATCATCATCATCATCATCATTATTATCATCATCATCATTATCATTATTATCATTATCATTTTTATTATCATCATCATCATCATCGTCATCATTGTCATCATTATCATTATCATCATTATTATCATTATTATCATTACGACTATTATCATCATCATCATCATCATTATTATCATTACCATCATCATTATCTTCGTCATTTATATCATAATCATAATTAATATTATCATCATCATTATCATCATCATCATTATCATCATTATTATCATCAACATCATCATCATCATCATTATCATTATCATTATTATTATCATTATTATCATTACGACTATTATCATCATCATCATCATCATTATTATCATTATTATCATCATTATCTTCGTCATTATTATCATAATCATAATCAATATTATCATCATCATCATCATCGTCATTATTATCATCATCATCATCATCATTAACATCATTATCATCATGATCATTATTTCCATTATCATTATTATTATTATCATTGTCATAATCATAATCGTCATGGTCGTCGTCGTCTTAAATGTCGTCGTCGTCGTCGTCGTTGTCGTCATT
>NW_019384278.1:23869-31369 GCF_000648655.2 Copidosoma floridanum | reverse complement strand
TCATCATTATCATCATTATCACCATCATCATCACCATTTTTATCATCATCATCATCATCATCATCATCATTATCATTATCATCATTATTATCATTATTATCATTACGACTATTATCATCATCGTCATCATCGTCATCATCTTCATGATCATCATGATCCTCATTATTGTCGTTATCGTCATTGTCGTCGTCGTTGTCATCATTATCAAAATCATAATCAACATTATTATCATTATCATCATCATCATTATCATCATCATTATTATCATCATTATTATAGTCATAATCATTGTTATTATCATAATCATCATTATCATCATTATCATAATTATCACCATAATTATCATTTTTATCATCATCATCATCATCATATTCAACATCATCAATATCATTATAATTTTTATGATTTTTATTATCATCACCACTATCATAATCATTACTATCATTATCATCATTATCATCATCATCATCATCGTCATCATCGTCATCATCGTCATGATCATCATGATCCTCATTATCGTCGTTATTGTCATCGTCGTCGTTGTTGTCGTCGTCGTCGTCGTTGTCGTTGTCGTCATCGTCAATACCAATATCATCATCATCATTAATATTATCATCATTATATTCATGATTATCATCATAATCGTCATCATTGTCATCATTGTCACGATCGTCATGATCCTTATCATTAACATCATCATCATCATCATTATTATTATCATCATCATCATTATCTTCGTCATTATTATCATAATCATATACATTATTATCATCATCATCATCATCGTCATTATTATTATTATCATCGTCATCAACATCATCATCATCATCATAATCATCATCATTATCATCATTATCATCATTATCATCATCATCATCATTATTATCATCATCATCATTATCATCATTATCGTTATTATTGTCATCATCATTATCATTATTATCATTATTATCACCATTATCATCATCATTTTTATCATCATCATCATCATAATCATCATTATCATCATCATCATTATCATTTTCATCATTGTTATCATTATTATTATTACGACTATCATCATCATCATCATTAACATCATTTTTAATATCATCATCATCATCATCATCATCGTCATCATCGTCATCATCGTCATGATTATCATAATCCTCATTATCGTCGTTATCGTCATCGTCGTCGTCGTTGTCGTCGTCGTCGTCGTCGTCGTCGTCATCGTCAATACCATTATCATCATCATCATCATCAATATTATCATTATTTTTATCATGATTATCATCATCATCAACATTATCAGTATCATTTTTATCATCATTATCATCGTCATCATCATTATCATAATCTTCATTATCGTCAATAATGTCAGTATCGTCAAGATCGTCATTATCCTATATATCGTCGTTATCGTTATTGTCGTTGTCGTTGTCGTCGTTGTTGTCGTCACCATTATTATAAACATCGGCATCATGATTATTATCATTATCATCACTATTATTATTATCATTATTAATATCATTATCATTATCGTTATCATCATCATCATTTTCATCATTATCATTATCATCATTATCATCTTTGACACCATTATCATCAACATTTTCCTCATTATCATTATCATCATTATTATTATTATCACCATTATCATTATTATTATTATCACTACTGTCATCATTATCATCATCATTTTCATTATTATTATCCTTATCACCATCATCATCATCATTTTTATTTTCATCATTATCGTCATTATCATCATCATTATCATAATCATCATTATCATCATTATCATCACTATTATTATCATTATTATCACCATAATTATCATTTTATTATCATTATCATCATCATAATCATTATCATCGTTATCATTATAATTTTCATGATTTTCATTATCATCACCACTATCATCATCATCACTATCATCATCATCAACATCATTATCATTATTATCATTATTATTATCGTTATAATGATCATCAACATTATCATTTTTATAATTATCATCATCATCATAATCATTATTATCAATATCATTATAATTTTTATGATTTTTATTATCATCACCACTATCATCATCACCACTATCATTATTATCATTATCATCATCATCATCATCGTCATGATCATCATGATCCTCATTATCGTCGTTATCGTCCTCGTCGTCGTTGCTGTCGTCGTCATCGTCGTCGTCGGCGTCGTTATCGTCAATACCAATATCATCATTATCATCAATATTATCATCATTATATTTATGATTATCATAATCATCGTCATAATTGTCATTATTGTCACGATCGTCATGATCCTTATTNAATCATTATTATCAATATCATTATAATTTTTATGATTTTTATTATCATCACCACTATTACTATCATCATTATTATTATCATCATCATTATTATCATCATCATTATCGTCATTATCATAATTATTATCATAATCATTATTATTATCATTATCATCATTATAACCATAATTATCATTTTTATCATCATCATCATCATCATAATCATTATCATCATTATCATTATAATTTTCAAGATTTTCATTATCATCACCACTATCATCATCATCACTATCATTATCATCATCATCATAATCATTATCATCATCGTCATTATTGTCTTCATCGTCATGATCGTCATGATCCTTATTATCGTCGTTATCGTCATCGTCGTTGTCGTTAATGCGTCGTCATCGTTCTCGTTATCATCATTATCGACATCATCATCATTGTCTTGATTATTATGAACAACATCATCATCATCATTATCATCATCACTATAATCATCATCATCATCATCATTATTATTATCATCATTATCAACATCATTATTGTCCTCATTGTCATCATTGTAATGATAGTTATGATCCTCATCATCATTATCATCATTATCATTATTATTATCACTATTATTATCATCATCATCATCATCATCATTATCATCATCATCATTATCATCATCGTCGTCGTCGTTGTCGTCATTATCATTATTAACACTACCATCATTATCATTATTATTATAAACAACATCATCATCATCATCATAAATACATTATCGTAATCATCATCATCATCATCATCATCATTATTATCATCATTTTCAACATCATTATCTTCCTCATTGTCATCATTGTCATCATCGTTATGATCCTCATCATTAATATCATTATTATCATTATCATCATCATTATCATCATCGTCATCATCGTCATCATCGTCATGGTCATCATAATCCTCATTCTCGTCGTAATCGTCATCGTCATCGTTGTTGTCGTCGTCGTCGTTGACATCGTCGTCTTTATCGTAATACCATTATCACCATCATCATCAATATAATTGTCATTATTATTATGATTATCATCATCATCGTCATCTTTGTCATCATTGTCACGATCGTCATGATCCTTATCATCATCATTATCATCATTATCATCATCGTCGCCGTCGTTGTCGTCATTATCATTATTAACATCATTATCATCATCATGATTATTATAAACAACATCAGTATCATCATCATCATCATCATCGTAATCATCATCATCAACATCATCATCATCATCGTCATTATTATCATTATCATTATTAATATCAACATTATCATCATTATCATCATCATCATGATCATCATTATTATGATTATCATCATCATCATTATTATCATCATCATCATTTTAATTGTTATCATCATCATTAACATCATTATCGTCCTTATTGTCATTATTGTCATAATCGTTAGAATCCATATTATCATTATCATTATTATCATTATCATCATCATTATCATCATCATCATCATCATCATCGTCATAAACATCATGATCCTCATTATCGTCGTTATCGTCATTTTCGTCGTCGTTGTCGTCGTCGTCGTCGACGTCGTTGTCATCGTCAATACCATTATCATCATCATCATCAATATTATCATCATTAATATCATTATTATCATCATCATCATCATCATTATTATTATCATTATTATCATTCTTATTATCATTATTAACATCATCATAAAATTCATTAACATTATCGTCATCATTGTCATTAACGTCATGATCGTTATGATTTTTATTATCGTCGTTATCGTCATCGTTGTTGTCGTCGTCGTCGTCGTTTTTGTCGTCATTATTATTATTAACATCATCATCATAATTATCATTATTATCATTATCATCATCATTATCATCATCATCATCATCATCATCTTTATTATCATCATTATCATCATCATCATTATCATTATCATCATTATCATAATCATTATCATCGTCATCATCGTTATCATCGTCATGATCATCATGATTCTCATTATCGTCGTTATCGTCATCGTCGTCGTCGTTGTCGTCGTCGTCGTCGGCGTCGTCGTCGTCATCGTCAATACCATTATTATTATCATCGTCAATATTATAATTATTATTATCATGATTATCATTATCATTATTATCATTATCATTATTATCATTATCATTATTATTACTATCATAATCATCATTGTCATCATCGTCATGATCATCATAATCCTTATAATCGTCGATATCGTCATCGTCCTCTTCGTTGTCGTCGTCGTCGTCGTTTTTGTCGTCATTATTATTATTCACATCATCATTATAATTATCATTATTATCATTATCATCATTATCATCATCATTATCATCATCATCATCATTATTATCATCATTATCATCATCATCATTATCATTATCATCATTATCATCATCATCATCATGATCGTCATGATCGTCGTCATCGTCATTGTCGTCGTCGTTGTCGTCGTCGACGTCATCATTATCATTATCATCATTATCAATATTATCATCATCATCAACATTATCAAAATCATCTTCATCATCATTATCATCGTCATTATCATCATCATTATCTTCATTATCGTCAATATTGTCATTATCGTCATGATCGCCATTATCCTCATTATCGTCGTTATCGTTATCGTCGTTGTCGTTGTCATCGTCGTTGTCGTCACCATTATTATAAACATCGGCATCATGATTATTATCATTATTATTCCTATTATTATTATCATCATTAATATCATCATCATTATCGTCATCATCATCATCATTTTCATCATTATCATTGTCATCATTATCATCTTCGACACCATCATTATCAACATTTTTATCATTATCATTATCATCATTATTATTATTATCACCATTATCGTTATTATTATTATCACTACTATCCTCACCAACATCATCATCATCATCATCATCATCATTTTTATTATCATCATCATAATCATCATTATTAGAATAATTATCAGCATTTTCATTATCATAATTTTGATTATTATTATTATTATTATCATACACTCGNATATGGAAGACCCCCTACGTGGACTGTCTGCCAATCGTCTCTTTGTGCGAGCGAATTTTTTCGAGGTGTAAGCTTGGTTCGGCTGACGGACCGGTCAATCATTGATGGACGTTGAGCGAGATAAGCCATATGTACCGGTTGCACGATAACTCGACAGTGAAGGAACCCTTTTAATCAATACGTAGATCGGTATAACAAAAAACGTACAGATTCCAAGAGAATCGGTTTTTTATTTGCCACGTGTAAATGTATTTTGCATCGAGAAATTATCATTATTATTATTATTATTTTTATTATCATCATTATCATTATCATCATCCTCATAATTATCATCATCATCGTCATTATTTTCTTTATCGTCATGATCGTCATGATCTTTATTATTGCCATTATCGTCATCGTCGTTCTCGTTGACGTCAACGTCGTCGTCGTTGTCGTCATCGTCATTTTTAACATTATTATCATCATCATCATTATCATTATCATCATTATTATCATCATTATCATCATCATCATCATTATCATCATCATCATCATCATCATCATCATCATCATCATCATCATCATCATCATCATCATCATCATCATCATCATCATCATCATCATCATCATCATCATCATCATCATCATCATCATCATCATCATCATCATCATCATCATCATCATCATCATCATCATCATCATCATCATCATCATCATCATCATCATCATCATCATCATCATCATCATCATCATCATCATCATCATCATCATCATCATCATCATCATCATCATCATCATCATCATCATCATCATCATCATCATCATCATCATCATCATCATCATCATCATCATCATCATCATCATCATCATCATCATCATCATCATCATCATCATCATCATCATCATCATCATCATCATCATCATCATCATCATCATCATCATCATCATCATCATCATCATCATCATCATCATCATCATCATCATCATCATCATCATCATCATCATCATCATCATCATCATCATCATCATCATCATCATCATCATCATCATCATCATCATCATCATCATCATCATCATCATCATCATCATCATCATCATCATCATCATCATCATCATCATCATCATCATCATCATCATCATCATCATCATCATCATCATCATCATCATCATCATCATCATCATCATCATCATCATCATCATCATCATCATCATCATCATCATCATCATCATCATCATCATCATCATCATCATCATCATCATCATCATCATCATCATCATCATCATCATCATCATCATCATCATCATCATCATCATCATCATCATCATCATCATCATCATCATCATCATCATCATCATCATCATCATCATCATCATCATCATCATCATCATCATCATCATCATCATCATCATCATCATCATCATCATCATCATCATCATCATCATCATCATCATCATCATCATCATCATCATCATCATCATCATCATCATCATCATCATCATCATCATCATCATCATCATCATCATCATCATCATCATCATCATCATCATCATCATCATCATCATCATCATCATCATCATCATCATCATCATCATCATCATCATCATCATCATCATCATCATCATCATCATCATCATCATCATCATCATCATCATCATCATCATCATCATCATCATCATCATCATCATCATCATCATCATCATCATCATCATCATCATCATCATCATCATCATCATCATCATCATCATCATCATCATCATCATCATCATCATCATCATCATCATCATCATCATCATCATCATCATCATCATCATCATCATCATCATCATCATCATCATCATCATCATCATCATCATCATCATCATCATCATCATCATCATCATCATCATCATCATCATCATCATCATCATCATCATCATCATCATCATCATCATCATCATCATCATCATCATCATCATCATCATCATCATCATCATCATCATCATCATCATCATCATCATCATCATCATCATCATCATCATCATCATCATCATCATCATCATCATCATCATCATCATCATCATCATCATCATCATCATCATCATCATCATCATCATCATCATCATCATCATCATCATCATCATCATCATCATCATCATCATCATCATCATCATCATCATCATCATCATCATCATCATCA
>NW_019384277.1:257685-308396 GCF_000648655.2 Copidosoma floridanum | reverse complement strand
CCTGACTTCCGCTGCACTCTGCTGACTTTTCGCGCCTTTTTCTCCTTCTTCCGCTGCAGCCGCCGTCGTTTCCACCAATCCGGCTTGGCGTCTTCGTCGTCACGTCCGGCTCGCACGGGCCCCCAAAACAACAATTAATCAGACAAAGACAGCTAAGCATGCTTGAATTTGAGCAGAGCAAGGAGGCGTCGCAGGGTCGCAGGGAAAACTAGCAGCACCAGTTTTACCTCGTCACATTTTATTCAAAGTTAAATTGGAGTTACCAAAACGTATTTGTAAAGTTTTTATTATATCTTGAGCATTATTCCCAGTGGCAAATAAAGTTTTCGTAGCAGTTTTAGCTTCCCTTCTTAAAGCCTCATACAAACGTGAAACATTCACTCTATCTGAGTAACCTCCAAGATGCGTACTTCATTCATAAGCTTGTTTAAAACGCACTGAGTCGAGTGGATCTCCCGAAAAATAAAGTAAACGTTTTGAAAAAGTCATCCTGTTTATGAACTGAGAGCTCTCACATTTCTTAGTTGTTTCTTTGGATGCTGCTAAGGATTCGATCATGTCTACTAATTTTGCAACAGTCTTATCATTGAACTCAATATTGTTACTTACAATATTTTCTAACCCCTCATCAAAAACTGTACTATAGAAACGATTTTGAAAACCAGAGAAAAAATTTTGACGATTCTTATTACTGAAAAAAGCTTTCTTGTTAATGAAATCTAAAATTTAAAAATCGTTTTTAAAATTATCGAAATATTAACGATGGTACTCGTCATCGCAAGCAACTGTTGCTGAACCTTTGAAATTTGCCTGACGAAATTGGTCTTGATGATGCGCTGCCGCAGAGATAAAATGCAGGGGTGACAGCGCCGAAGCTTGCAACCGTCCTTCTGGAGACAACTTTAGAGGCTGCACCAGCTGCTCAGGATGAGGCTCTGGCAGATGAGTCTGCGCGCGCGGACGCGCTGCCGCAGGGTTGAAGCACTGACGAGACAGTGCTAGAGTTCGCAACGGTCTCTCTGGAGGCCACTTTGGAGGCTGCCACAGCTGCTTAGGACAAAGCTCCGGCTGATGAGGTGGCGTGCGCGGACGCGTTACCGCAGAAATTGGGTGCAGAGGAGGTGGAGACGGAGTTTGCAATAGCCCTGCTGGTGTTGGCCTCGTCTGACGAGAAGGCACGCGTGAACGTGATTTCGCAAGAATGGGGTACAAAGGAGGCGGTGATGGAGCTTGCAAAACCTCTGCCGGAAGTGGTCTCGTCTGACGATGCACAGTGTAAAAAAATGGACAAAAGTCCAGCCACATCTCAATTTTCGTCCGATTTCAATAAAACAAAATTCAAAATACTTGGATGGATGCCCTTTATCATATGTGACTGCGATATTATTAAATTTTGACTCCCACATACCTCTACTACCCTCATAAACCACCCTTATTAACCCACAAGAAATCTCATCTGCCCAATCCTAGGTAAAAAAGCTCAATCGACTACTTCTCTTAAAAAAAATTAATATCTCAACCGCAAATAGGCTAATACGCCTCAACCTTGACGTACCATATCCCAATTTATCCTCGCAACCCTTATAAGCTATCACTACTAACCCCCAAGCAGGTTAACCCACCTAATCCTGGGTAACGTTAGTTTAATCGAATGTTTCTCTTCATAAAAATGGATACCTTTACCACAGACAGACTGACACACATCTACCTTCATGTACCATATCTCCACTTACTCTGGCAACTTTTATAAACAACTCCTAACAACCCTTAAGCAGGCTTACCTAATTTACCCGTGATTTGTAGTAATGTACTTGAATTGTTTATCTCTTTTGACATAAAACCTTTACATTTTAAGGTGTGAATCAAAAAGTAGTAATTCTGCAATCGAGGGACAAGGAAAATTAGTTTTATTGAGAAATCCTTTATACATACAATTAAACGTACAATATTTTGAATAAACGAAACTTGTACTGCTCAATCTCAAATCTTCTTGATTCAAAGCTGCTTTTGTAAAACCGTTATATTTCCAAACTCATAGCCTTAAAATATTTTTTTTCACTTCTAGTCATTGTATTAATCGAAAAAACAACATTTTTTTTGCAAATGCGCTATAGTTTTTAAGGGTTTTTCAGTGAGTATTTTAAGGTGGTACTACTAGTTTTGGCTTTGGGCAAAAACGTAACCGCTTCTCGTGACCTCTCCTCGTTAAGAAATTAAAGAAATATGGCATTTGAATTATCTAAGATTAAGACATATTAAATGAGTTATTGAATAAATATTATGTTGTCAAAATAATTATGTAATTGTATATAATATATATTATAGTGGAAATTAAAATATTTCTCAATATAATAAGCTAGTTTAATGACAATATTAGTATGCTGTAATCTTTAATATTTTATGTAGTGAATTGACTGCTTTTGATTATCGATTGATATCAATACGATGTAAGCCTTTATACCACGGAAAGGTATTAGTCTTAAAACATGAATTTTTTTTTGTTTTTGCTTGTTTTTGTTTTTTTTTGTAATTATTTTTTATTGTTTTTTTGTAGTTGTATTTTTCTCAGTGTTTTCTCATGTGTTTCAATTAGGTAATAAGAAACTATTGCTTTAGGAATAAAATCTTTGTTACATTTTTTTTCTACAACTCTCAAAGAACTAAGTAAAGGGTCTGACTTGACTGATGAATAATGCGCTATATCTTCGTTTGTTACAAGTCCATTCATCATTCTACTATGTGCAAAACGAGCTTTACGAAGTACTTTGTTATTTGCTTCTTGTGCTTCTTCAGAATAATACCCTATAGGTCTTAGAAATATCTTTATAATATGATAACTATGAATAAGAACCTTATGTACAGTCGGTGTCATTTTGTACCAACCATACAATTGAACACATCTTCTGGCTGTTTCTAAACAGCTATCTTTAAATATATCTTAACGTACATTTTTTTTTACAAGATATTGTTTGTAACACTTCATATAATTTTAATAAAACATCTTGATCAATACGAATTATTTTGGATACAGCTTTATATTCAGAAAAAAAAGTACGAGCTACATTTCCCGTATTTGTTGTCCCACAACCTTGTTTAACAACATAAACTGTTATCCCAAGTTTACCCTTTAAAGTTTGTGAATAATCTTTTTACGACCAAGTTTAATTTTTTTGTTACAACAAGATGTTGTCCACTGCCTAAAATCTAAAGTAAATAAAATGTGTAAAAAATACTTCATAAATCTAATCCAACTATGTAATATTGGAAATCCAAATTTGTAATTCTTATCAAGACATTTGCAAATTAAATCGTAATCAATTTCATTAGTATATTTTGGTCTAA
Source organism: Copidosoma floridanum (assembly GCF_000648655.2). Next base: position 305,054 of record NW_019384277.1, on the reverse strand, counting down.
CTTTATAAATATTACGGCAATTGGCTGATTTTTGATGTGTTAAAACATTTCCCACTTTACCATCTCTCTTTGTGCAAATAAAATCTAACTCTACATTAAATTCCATATTCATACATTTTAATAAATGTTTTCTTATTTTTTTAGTGGCTCTGAAATTGTCTTTTAAGTTTTGTTTGTAATGATATTGCTCTCTTTGACAAATTCAAAGCTTATTGGGTGACAATACAGAGTTGAAGAAGGTTTATCATTGAGCCACACTATTTCATTATTAGCAGTCTTTTGTTTAACCGGTACTAGATTTGCAATAAATACAGACGCATCAGAAAATTTTTTTTGGTAATAATCATTATTACCAGCATCACTGAAGTTGGAATCAAAATAATTATGTATAAAACGCTGTCTTGTTGTTTGCTGACCCGATCATCTGTCAAAACCATACTTTCCTACAAAAATTCAGTTATTAGTTAATTTCTGTAATTCTGTTTTATCAAGAATCATAAAAATTCGTTTTAAAGTGTGGTTGAGGAGTGATATAATGTCAATTGTTGCTCCAGAATCAGTTACTTCCAAATATTCCGGGTAACAGGCGTCTTTTGCTTCAGTTATCATCCTATATCACGGATAAAATTTATTATCAAAAATCAGTTGGTTATAAGCTCTTAATTTTAAATATTTGTGGTATGACAAATCTAAGTCAGAAAACATACATAATGATTAATTAATCAGTTAAATATCTGGTAAATCAGTTTCTTCGTCAGGTTAGTCCTTTTTAGAGACATTTTTGGTGACACATGATGGCAATTTGATTTTTAAGGCTAGAGATAGTTCTTCTTCGGTGTATTTGTTTGCAATCTCAAGGGCACGTCTATACTGTGTTTTTGAAGATGCCTCTTCAAAAGATAAACACGGTCTTCTGGTCATTGTTAAACATTCTAATGTAGACTAAGTATTGCCAGGTGATGTCAATTGGTTGGGAGAAGATTTATCATCTTACTTTATAGATATTGTTTTATTAAGAAAATCTGTATGTTTTATCTTAAACATATCCTTTTTTGGAAGAACAGCATTCCATTTTTGTTTACATTGCAATACAAATGATTTATTTAATTGTTTTCTCACGTTGTTTTCACGACTGTCACACAATGAGCATTTACTTTTCAGACTACTAACAATTGAATCTATATTATGTACATGGTAATCCTGCCTGCTCCATAATATATTACATAATTCAGAATATTTTAAATTTAATGACATTTTTTAAAATCAACTAACGCTTGTCAATGCTTAGCAGTATTTTCTAATGTTTTATAACAACTAAGAAAGAATGTTTATCAATTATTAAGAACCAAAGCTACATTGAAGTGAAGATTTTTTGAATTTTTATCAAATATCCGTTTGTTTGTAAATAATTATTAAATAAAGAACACTCTCTATTTATCTACTTTTAATAACACCGCATTTTTATCTTATTTTATACTTATCATTTGAGTAATTTACGGGGAAAATTTTTTAAATATCTAAAAGTATAGCAAAACTGTTATCCTGGTATACTTTTGTGTTACAAAAATATTTACAGTGTGCTTGAGATTGTAAGAATTTTAGGTTAGGTACCTTGTGAGTTTGACAATTCAAGGTAAAAATGTTAAAGAGTTTGATCGCGATTGATTTTGACTTACAGTATTTCTTGTTTTTGTGTGAGAGAACTATTCAATATAGGGTTTGTGAGTTAATTTGGCAGTTGGTAAATTTATGGATTGAAGGGTTGAAGAGTTAGAGAGTTAGAGAGTTAGAGAATTAGTATAGTTGTAGGGGTAAATTGATAAGTGTAAAATCTCAAAAAATTATAATTTTGATGAAGGGGTTAACGGTGGAAAACTAAGCCATGTCTAGAATTTTGTCCTTTATTTTACATAGCAAGCTATCAAACCCTAAACAGGCTAAACCATTAATAAATTATCAAAAAAAGTGTTATCAATTGCTTTTATTTAACAAAAAATTATACTCTGAATACAAATAGGGTGAATCGATTCAGTCAATTTAATCCACTTTATCTAAGGTTAGGTGGATTATCCTGCTTGTTATTTGTTAGAGATAATTAACAAGGGTAATTAAAGTAAATAAGAATGAAATACATCAAGGTTAGGGTTTATCAGCCTGTCTGTGGTAAAGGTATCCATTTTTATGAAGAGAAACATTCAATTAAACTCGCTTTGCCCAGGGTTAGGTGGGTTAACCTGTTTAGGGGTTGTTAGGGGTGGTTTGTAATGGTTGCGAGGGTAAATTGGGATATGATAGATCAACTTTAAGTTTAGTCAGCCTGTCTTTGATAAAGGTATCCATTTTTATGAAGAGAAAGATTCGATTAAACTCACTTTACCCAGGGTTAGGTTAACCTACTTGGGGGTTATTAGGGGTGGTTTATAAGGATTTCAAGGGTAAATAGGGATATGGTACATCAAGGTTGAGGTGTGTTAGCTTGTTCGTGGTTAAAAGATTAGTTTTTTTGAAGAGAAGTAGTCGATTGAACTTTTTTACCTAGGATTAGGTTGATAAGCCCGCTTGGGAGTTGTTAGGGGTGATTTATAAGGGTAGTAGGGGTATGTGAGAGTGGGAATTTAACAATATTGCAGTCACATATGATAATAGGCACTCTTTCAAGTATTTTTAATTTTTTTTTATTAAAATCGGACAAAAATTGAGCTGTGGCTGGAAATTTGTCCATTTTTCTACACTGTGCGATGTGGCGCGCTTGAACACACTTCCTGCGGGATGGGGCGTAAAAGAGGCGGTGACGGGCTTTGCAAGGGCTTCTCTGATAGTTTGCACGAGCGTGTCTTCACTACTCTAACTTGAGTGATGTTTTTTACTAAAAAACAGCTCGGACGAGATCTTGACGATGTCTCTCCTCGTTTCGATTTTTTAGTCAGATGAACGCTTGATAAAACAAAAAAGCATCGTTCCTCACCTACTTGATAAACAAATAATTGAACATAAATCAATTTTATAGTTGCTAAGCAAACACTTGTGACACTCTGCCCATGAGAAAATCTCCTTAATTCCTTATGACGTAATCTCTATAACTTGAGAAGCGTGGCCGTGGTAAACCCTCTTCGGTCACCTTGCATACGGCCCACGTTGCGGTAACACATTACCCTTAACGGCGGAATCAAAGCCTAACAACAAAAATTCGCAACAATAAAATATTAAAATAAACTAGAGAACTTCTGACTTAACAAAGTAATCGGTAACACTGCCCTTGATGGCACCGTGTCTTATTACATATATTTGTATAAGTGAGAGGAAAAGACGAGTAAACTGTTCAGAGCATGTAAGAGAGCTAATAAATACTGTGGGCATGGTATGCAACTCATATCAGTGATTGTGTATATTGGTAATGAGTGCCTCCCTTTGCCCTTTTTCGATTTTTTTTTTTTTTTTATGTCTTGCATTCCAGAGCTGGACAGCTGTGGCAGACATCCTGGAGAAAAAGAATCCAGTGTGTAGGAACTTTGTAAGTGACGTATAAAAGAGTTTCATGACAGAATATCAGAACAGCTACTTATTGGTTGAAAAATCCTCGTCACAAACTCAATGAAAATATTTCTTCGGTAAGCATAAAAGAAACCAAACTTTTTTGTAAAAATATGTTTCTTACTTAAAAAAATGTATGTATTTATTATAAAGGAGCCAAATATTCAATTCAAGCTGACCTGGTTTCCATCCTCTGAAATGGCCTAGGGAAAGCTAATTTTTTTTACTATAACGACTAGCTTATGAATTTACTAATGACATAACGATTTTCACAATTTTTTATCAAACAAAATGGTATTTCGAATGGTCTTTCTGAAACATCTAATTAACGAACTTACATATGGGCATAAAATTGGTATATTCTAAGATCTGGGATTTTTATACAAATTAAAAAAAAAGTTGTTGTTGTTAAATGTTTACAGGCCACGATAACCTTTTTGTTGTTTATGCCATTTGCTTATTTAACAACACGGACGTTAGATATTCAGACTGTAGGTAGTTTAATACTACTGGAGGTTTGCGGGGGCCACTTAAGGATCGTGAAGTAGTGGGAGGGTCTGTGAAAAAGTAATTAAAGTCAAAATAAATTATTTTGAAACGACGGGATTTCACTTCATTTAACAAGAATATAGAAAGAAGAGACAGCAATGATACGCAAAAATTGTAGGGTCTGTGGAAAGCTGTGGCGGATTTTTATGAAAAGCATTAATGGATGGGTGAGTGGCGGGGTGATTTAATAAAAATAATATGAGTCAGAACAACAAAAATATCCTTTACATTTATTTACTATGTTATTTATGTACATTTTACACAGCAACTAATTTATGCTATCATTCGAATATGTATGTATTTTCTGATTATTAAAGCTTAGTCTTATTTTAGTTTGCTAATAAAATTAATGTTTAAAATGAATGATATGTAAATAAATAATAAACCGTGGAAGAGGCTCTGGGTATTAAAGAGGCTACTTCGTATCCAGGAACAAAAAGAGGAGTACCAGGTCCAGAAAGGATACTTTCAACATAAAAATAGCAAAACCCTATCACGTACGAAAAGTAGGTACAAGGAATGGCTCTTGCAAAAAGCTTAACTTGAATAAGGATTGTTAATAGAAGAACGCTAACTAGAAGTCACTGCTGCTTGCTGTATTTCTTTCTTTTCTCTGATGCTTAGACGGCTGTAGTGCCTAGCTTATGCTACCTCACTACTAGATAAAGACGAGCGTTATCCGTTGCTATTTGTACCTTAAACGTGTTGTTTGCATGCACTACTGAGCCATCAAATGTATACATGTATGTGTGTGGGTAGTAGTTCTGTGAAAGTTAGGCAGGTTTCAGTCAGATTCCCCAAAAAAGGTGTTGAGGCGGTGGGGAGACTGTTAACAGAGGAGCGTGAGCTAGGAGTCACTGATGCTTACTGTATCTTTTTATTCTCTCTGCATCTTCTACGACTGTAGTGTTGCTTGGCTTGTGCTGCCTTGTTGCTAGATAAAGATGCAGAGTATCAGCTACCTGGGGTGCTTTCAACGTGTAGAACAGCTTTAAAGAGCATTGTGTATGTTTTTAGTGTGATTTATTTCCCTTGCAATTTTTTTTCCACTGTCTTCTTAACTTAAGCAATCGAGATATAATCGCAACTAGACGACAGAATGTAGTAGTGGCACGCAAGCAAAGAAAACGTAACGTTACGTTCTGAGGAAGAACCACAACCACTATATGCATATATCTTCTACTATAAAATACTGCGTTTTTCTAGATTATCATTTTATTTGTTTTGCCATACTTAAATTGATTAATACTGTTAGTTAAATGTGTGAGGTTAAATAAAAAAACAATATGATTAAATACTTATTTTTTAAACGGACGTCCATTCTGAATATATTTTCAACAAATATTTTAGAATTTTTTGGTAATACGTAAAACTGTGTGCAATTTCACGGCTTTCATGTCATTTAGATACATACAAGTAAATACTAGAATTTATACAAGTATGAGTTTGTACAGAAAAAAATACGAGAAGCAAAAATGGTGTGCAAAAAGAGACAGGACAAGTTATCAAAAGAATGCAAGAGGTGCTGAAGAGATTAAAAATGTAGTTAGTGGAAAAATTTATCGGTGCATATTTTTCCCGCTTCCCATCGTGGCCTTCTTTTCTCTATATAATTTCATTCTACATCGGAAAATACCTCACATTTTTTTCTATTATAAAACTCAATTGTGGTCATTCCAGCGATCTTTTTTTATTTTTAGTGTATTAAAAAACTTCAGCCACGAGTCCGGATATGTTGAGACCATGATTTGAACGCTGGCCTTTTAAATACGGATACTTTCTTTCCCGTACAAAAGTATGAGAATAATGTGTACGTGATACAAAAAAAGCATACCAACTGAGCTATAAATCATATCTTATCCAGCCATTCCCTCTGACAAATGTTCATCTCTATGTAAGTTTGGAAAGAGTAATGAGTACTTATATTCATCGAATAAAAGCCAAGAACTGTATTATACAAATATAAATGGTAGACGCATTTCAGTAGTATAAGTGCTTAAACAAAATTTTTTGACATATTTTATTGTTAAAGATACAACGCCTGCCTATCCATCACATCTCATGTCCAAAATCAGGACTGAAAAATATAAAAGAGTAAAACTTTTGCATTATAGCCTGGGACCTCTGAGGAAATAAGAAGTAAGGTTTTTTACATGGTCAGGCAGTGAAAGTGGAGCCATCTTTAAGGATTTTTCCTACGCATCTCCTCTCTAACCTCTTTTTGTACGTAAAATAGACTCAAATAAGCATACACTAGTTGGAGAGACAGTTACTCGATTTGATCGCAATTCAAAAATCGTGCCCCCACTGGGCACTTTGAGAACGATTGGTCATGATTAGAAAAGGACAGTACTATGGATTGATTTCTACATGCTTGTAGAAAAGTGACATTTAAGGGTTGGCCACCTAGTGAATGGAGCCAAAAGCTCGATTTCCTAATAATAACCTTTTCTAATGACGACCAATCGTTCTCCAAGTCTCCAGTAGGGGCGCGATTTTAAAATTGTGCTCAAAGCGGATAACCTTTCTTCTGCTGTACTTATAGTATAGGTATAATCAAGATTTCCAAAAAAACTACATTTCAAAGGTGCCCTTTTAGAAAAACAGTTTTGTGTAATTTTATTAGCAAACTGAAATGAGAGATAAACTTCAATAATGAAAAAATACAAACATGTTTGTATAATTTATTGTATATATTTTTTGCTGTGCAATATATATATATGCATATACATATGTATAGCATAGTAAATAAAAGAAGAAGTCATTTCCGTTGTTCTGACTTATATTATGCAACACCTCACCACTCACCCCTTCACTGACATCATACATAAATAAATATTTACTTTGGATTAGGCACATACACTTTTTTTCACCACCCAGAACGCAGATACATTGACTTTGTACATACAAATAAGTTATAATCAAGTCATTGACATAATTAAGGGGAGGATTTTAACCAAATTAACTTCAGCTCTGTTTTTTTTATTTATTAGCATAAACTTCTTGGTGCTCTAACCCTAGTACTGCAGTCCAATAAAAATCCATAAGAAAAATATTTTATAAGACTGCGATGTGTGTTTGCACCCGTAATTTTATATAAAATCTATAGCTAATCAAAGATTCATTTGGGTTTCTGGGAAATATCTTACAATTAATCAATGTGATTTTATGATAATATGCAAATATTTGATAAATAAGAAATATAACTGTATTCATAACAAGCGGCTTTTATAGGAGTTTATAGGAAACGTATCAGCATTTATTAAATACTACTTATTAAATAATACTTTTATTTATGTCTTGCATTCCAGAGCTGGACAGCTGTGGCAGACATACTGTGGAGAAAAAGAATCCAGTGTGTAGGAACTTTGTAAGTGACGTATAAAAGAGTTTCATGACAGAATATCAGAACAGCTACTTATTGGTTGAAAAATCCTCGTCACAAACTCAATGAAAATATTTCTTCGGTAAGCATAAAAGAAACCAAACTTTTTTGTAAAAATATGTTTCTTACTTAAAAAAATGTATGTATTTATTATAAAGGAGCCAAATATTCAATTCAAGCTGACCTGGTTTCCATCCTCTGAAATGGCCTAGGGAAAGCTAATTTTTTTTACTATAACGACTAGCTTATGAATTTACTAATGACATAACGATTTTCACAATTTTTTATCAAACAAAATGGTATTTCGAATGGTCTTTCTGAAACATCTAATTAACGAACTTACATATGGGCATAAAATTGGTATATTCTAAGATCTGGGATTTTTATACAAATTAAAAAAAAAGTTGTTGTTGTTAAATGTTTACAGGCCACGATAACCTTTTTGTTGTTTATGCCATTTGCTTATTTAACAACACGGACGTTAGATATTCAGACTGTAGGTAGTTTAATACTACTGGAGGTTTGCGGGGGCCACTTAAGGATCGTGAAGTAGTGGGAGGGTCTGTGAAAAAGTAATTAAAGTCAAAATAAATTATTTTGAAACGACGGGATTTCACTTCATTTAACAAGAATATAGAAAGAAGAGACAGCAATGATACGCAAAAATTGTAGGGTCTGTGGAAAGCTGTGGCGGATTTTTATGAAAAGCATTAATGGATGGGTGAGTGGCGGGGTGATTTAATAAAAATAATATGAGTCAGAACAACAAAAATATCCTTTACATTTATTTACTATGTTATTTATGTACATTTTACACAGCAACTAATTTATGCTATCATTCGAATATGTATGTATTTTCTGATTATTAAAGCTTAGTCTTATTTTAGTTTGCTAATAAAATTAATGTTTAAAATGAATGATATGTAAATAAATAATAAACCGTGGAAGAGGCTCTGGGTATTAAAGAGGCTACTTCGTATCCAGGAACAAAAAGAGGAGTACCAGGTCCAGAAAGGATACTTTCAACATAAAAATAGCAAAACCCTATCACGTACGAAAAGTAGGTACAAGGAATGGCTCTTGCAAAAAGCTTAACTTGAATAAGGATTGTTAATAGAAGAACGCTAACTAGAAGTCACTGCTGCTTGCTGTATTTCTTTCTTTTCTCTGATGCTTAGACGGCTGTAGTGCCTAGCTTATGCTACCTCACTACTAGATAAAGACGAGCGTTATCCGTTGCTATTTGTACCTTAAACGTGTTGTTTGCATGCACTACTGAGCCATCAAATGTATACATGTATGTGTGTGGGTAGTAGTTCTGTGAAAGTTAGGCAGGTTTCAGTCAGATTCCCCAAAAAAGGTGTTGAGGCGGTGGGGAGACTGTTAACAGAGGAGCGTGAGCTAGGAGTCACTGATGCTTACTGTATCTTTTTATTCTCTCTGCATCTTCTACGACTGTAGTGTTGCTTGGCTTGTGCTGCCTTGTTGCTAGATAAAGATGCAGAGTATCAGCTACCTGGGGTGCTTTCAACGTGTAGAACAGCTTTAAAGAGCATTGTGTATGTTTTTAGTGTGATTTATTTCCCTTGCAATTTTTTTTCCACTGTCTTCTTAACTTAAGCAATCGAGATATAATCGCAACTAGACGACAGAATGTAGTAGTGGCACGCAAGCAAAGAAAACGTAACGTTACGTTCTGAGGAAGAACCACAACCACTATATGCATATATCTTCTACTATAAAATACTGCGTTTTTCTAGATTATCATTTTATTTGTTTTGCCATACTTAAATTGATTAATACTGTTAGTTAAATGTGTGAGGTTAAATAAAAAAACAATATGATTAAATACTTATTTTTTAAACGGACGTCCATTCTGAATATATTTTCAACAAATATTTTAGAATTTTTTGGTAATACGTAAAACTGTGTGCAATTTCACGGCTTTCATGTCATTTAGATACATACAAGTAAATACTAGAATTTATACAAGTATGAGTTTGTACAGAAAAAAATACGAGAAGCAAAAATGGTGTGCAAAAAGAGACAGGACAAGTTATCAAAAGAATGCAAGAGGTGCTGAAGAGATTAAAAATGTAGTTAGTGGAAAAATTTATCGGTGCATATTTTTCCCGCTTCCCATCGTGGCCTTCTTTTCTCTATATAATTTCATTCTACATCGGAAAATACCTCACATTTTTTTCTATTATAAAACTCAATTGTGGTCATTCCAGCGATCTTTTTTTATTTTTAGTGTATTAAAAAACTTCAGCCACGAGTCCGGATATGTTGAGACCATGATTTGAACGCTGGCCTTTTAAATACGGATACTTTCTTTCCCGTACAAAAGTATGAGAATAATGTGTACGTGATACAAAAAAAGCATACCAACTGAGCTATAAATCATATCTTATCCAGCCATTCCCTCTGACAAATGTTCATCTCTATGTAAGTTTGGAAAGAGTAATGAGTACTTATATTCATCGAATAAAAGCCAAGAACTGTATTATACAAATATAAATGGTAGACGCATTTCAGTAGTATAAGTGCTTAAACAAAATTTTTTGACATATTTTATTGTTAAAGATACAACGCCTGCCTATCCATCACATCTCATGTCCAAAATCAGGACTGAAAAATATAAAAGAGTAAAACTTTTGCATTATAGCCTGGGACCTCTGAGGAAATAAGAAGTAAGGTTTTTTACATGGTCAGGCAGTGAAAGTGGAGCCATCTTTAAGGATTTTTCCTACGCATCTCCTCTCTAACCTCTTTTTGTACGTAAAATAGACTCAAATAAGCATACACTAGTTGGAGAGACAGTTACTCGATTTGATCGCAATTCAAAAATCGTGCCCCCACTGGGCACTTTGAGAACGATTGGTCATGATTAGAAAAGGACAGTACTATGGATTGATTTCTACATGCTTGTAGAAAAGTGACATTTAAGGGTTGGCCACCTAGTGAATGGAGCCAAAAGCTCGATTTCCTAATAATAACCTTTTCTAATGACGACCAATCGTTCTCCAAGTCTCCAGTAGGGGCGCGATTTTAAAATTGTGCTCAAAGCGGATAACCTTTCTTCTGCTGTACTTATAGTATAGGTATAATCAAGATTTCCAAAAAAACTACATTTCAAAGGTGCCCTTTTAGAAAAACAGTTTTGTGTAATTTTATTAGCAAACTGAAATGAGAGATAAACTTCAATAATGAAAAAATACAAACATGTTTGTATAATTTATTGTATATATTTTTTGCTGTGCAATATATATATATGCATATACATATGTATAGCATAGTAAATAAAAGAAGAAGTCATTTCCGTTGTTCTGACTTATATTATGCAACACCTCACCACTCACCCCTTCACTGACATCATACATAAATAAATATTTACTTTGGATTAGGCACATACACTTTTTTTCACCACCCAGAACGCAGATACATTGACTTTGTACATACAAATAAGTTATAATCAAGTCATTGACATAATTAAGGGGAGGATTTTAACCAAATTAACTTCAGCTCTGTTTTTTTTATTTATTAGCATAAACTTCTTGGTGCTCTAACCCTAGTACTGCAGTCCAATAAAAATCCATAAGAAAAATATTTTATAAGACTGCGATGTGTGTTTGCACCCGTAATTTTATATAAAATCTATAGCTAATCAAAGATTCATTTGGGTTTCTGGGAAATATCTTACAATTAATCAATGTGATTTTATGATAATATGCAAATATTTGATAAATAAGAAATATAACTGTATTCATAACAAGCGGCTTTTATAGGAGTTTATAGGAAACGTATCAGCATTTATTAAATACTACTTATTAAATAATACTTTTATTAGCTTTTATGCTAATTAAATTTAACAATTTTTATAGGACAACACTATCATTTTAACAAACTATCAAAAAGTTAATCAATGATTTGTTGGTGTTTACGGGAAATACTTTAATAAATCAATGTAATTTTAGAATAATATGCAAATAATAAATAAATAAAAAATGTAGCTGTATATACAACAAGCGACTCTTATTGGAGTTTATGGGAAATATATCAGCATTTATCGAGAGTTCAATAAGCCTGCACTATACGGTATCCTATAAGCTTTGTCCAGTAAATGAATGGTTGTGGAGATTACTGCATTATGAATTTTTATTCGACTTTGCAGGTGTATTTTAAATCTCATGGCCCTGCGTTAAAATTTATCTTTGCATTTAAATTAACAAGGAAAATCCAAACACGGCACGATACTTTCGTGGAAATATTGGTTTTTATTATTCATAGCAGCAATTTGAGGCATTGATATTATTGGTTCTTATTAAGAATCCCTGCCCAATTTCAATTGTAATTATTTGGTACTACTAAATTAGTGTATTTTTTTTCTATTATGACTTTTAACAGCATGTGTACTACTGCATGATGAGTTTCTTATAGATTCTTATCGTCATTTGTAGATAAACCTGTAGCTCTCCTTTTGACCGATAAAGTTTATTGGAATTTATAAGAAAAACGCAATTTCTGCGCGAGATTGTTGAAAATCTGTTAGAACTTATTATACTTAACAGCTATTTATATGATTATTTCTATTGGTTCATATTAGAAAGTATACTATTAAATTAAAAACTGTACAACATTCAATGTTAGACAAAAAATCATCCACTAAAGAAGACGGTACATTAAACTAAACGTAAAATCGATCATAAAAAATAATTAATTTTAAAAGGACTGCAATCAATAATGACTGAAATGGGTCTGCTTATAGTTTTACGATATGTACGCATTTACATGTAAGTTTTATTGCCAAAACCGGATAAGTATCAACAAAATTTTATTTGCTACAAGCGATAACTATACAATGAATAACAGACAAACAATCCAACGTACAGATTACAAAAAGTGCGTATGACATTAATTAGATTAGTTCCATATGGTGTGTAACAATTACCTAATGAGATTAATTAATTATATATGCTATAAAATGGTGATTCCCAAATTAAAAGACAAATAACTGATAAAGATACTATAATTTTGAGTCAAAATATTTTGAAATAGTTATATAGAAATAAGAAATGACTAATTATGCATACAAAATTGAACTTATACTGTGTTACAACATGTTTTTTTAATGCTTTTTCGTCAGCTGTAAGCTTTTTACATATGATGTATACTGCAAAAATGAATAACGAATATAACACATTAGTTTCTGTAGATATTTATTATTTAGCAAACTCAAAAACGATAACTATTAGAAAACATTATGTGTAGGACAATTAAAGCTTATTACAGCATACATGCGAAATTGGAATTAACTCGTATTCTAAGGAAAAACAAAGTTTTGGATAAAGGGATCGATGCCTAAGAATTAAACACAATTTGTAACAAAATAAATTAATGTACACTGATAAACAAGGATAGACAAATAAATTCAAATATATTATGGCCATCATCGGCATTTGCTCCCATAAACCCCAATTTGGACATGTGGAATACTGAACATATGTTAACTTTACGAGCATTGATGAAATATGCACTTTTCTTTTTAATTGCAAGAAAAAAGAAATAAAAGAAAATTACCTGATATATTTGACACATCTGATAGGAGATACATAAGCCAACGGTTTAAGATAATACTTTTTAGTACAAATTTAATTGCTTAATAATGAGAAAGAATTAATAATTTATTCGTTACCAAATAACTATAAACGCACATAAAAATTCGATGAGATTACCAATGGGAATAGTCACATAAAAATAAAAAATAATTTAAAAAAAAATGTATGTACACTGATGAACCAGGGCAGACAAATAACTTCTTATACACTGTTAAGGCTATGCGCTTAATATTGGTTTTTGCACCTGTAAATTCCTGTTCAGCCCTGTAAACTTAGAAACGTTTGATAATATTACAAGCATGGTTACAAATTGCGATTTGACTACAAAATACAATAAAAAAATTAGAAGAATTATCTGATGAAGTCTTCCAATGGTTCAACGAAATTTTTTTCAGTAAAAATTTACAGGGTTTTCACTCATAATAACGTATTAAAATGTTATTAACGAATAACTATAAACACACATAAAATGTATCCTAGGATTACCTCATACGATTAGATTGAATGGTATTCCTGTAAACTCCAATAAACTACTTATGTGGCTCTAATAAAACGATCTTAAAAACCATTATTCGAAAAAAATGGGCTTTTTACTATAAACTCGAATAAAATAAATATGCCACATAAGTGGCAGTTAGAAAACAATAAAATTTTTTTTAGGTCTTCATTTTGTGCAAACAAACTCACCAATTTTTTATTGGTTTTTATTGGACTGCAGTACTGAGGGAGCTTTTATTTTGTAATATTTGTGATAAACTATGTGAAACATATGAATCTTTTATTTGCTAATATATATAACTTGATAATAGTGCATGCATACATCAAAATAACCTTTAATTGAATAATAATACACATGGCGACAGTGTAGTTCAAGTAAGATAGTTAATACACAGAATCAGTCATGTAACTAGAATATTTGTTGTGCTGTTAAATGTCTACATGTTCATAAGCAAGTTTTGTTATAAACTGTATTAAGTGTAGAGAATAATAAAAACTAACTAATCATTACTTTTAAAAATTGTGAGATTGAAAAGAAAGAATTTTAAAATGTTATGAAAGTAACTAAAATAAAAAAATAGTTTGTACCTACTACAGAGAGAAAAAGTAGTCCTCTTATTAACGGTTTAGTCAAAACTTTTAGTAATTTGATGTTAAAATTTAAGTGCATTAAATAAATATACTGTAATTTTAAATTTTAACAACGATTGACTGATTTACTAGGTTTAGTAAATATTTTTAAAATGAAAAAAAAAAAATTATTAACTCAGAAAAGTAAAAGAAAATTTGTATCATTATGTAAAACTATAGAACACACATAGATACACCTATATTAACATTATATAGTCCTTTCTGTGATGCATTCCACACAAATTCGCCACAGCTCCCAACAGATTCTGTTAGTTTCCTACTACCTTCCTCTCCCCTCTCTACATCCCTATAAATTGGAAACAATGACACCACACTACACCGCACGTAATTTATTTTCATCATTTTGTTTTCTTTTTCTCTTAACCGATTAAAAAAAAAAAACAGAAAATAAATAAAGAAAAAAAGTCTCCAAACGCAATTAAACCCGTGACCTCTTGCATTCTAACTTACACTCTTGCCCACTTTGTTATCAGTGATCCCAGTATGTAATATTTGAATACTTCTTGTTATAGTGTGGGTTATTAATTATTTTTAGTGTCAATTATAAGTAACTATTTATTAATTAACTTGGCTAGATTTTAATGACAGTAAAAAATAACTTATTTACATAATAAACTAATTTCTATGGTAAAAAGTTTTTTTTTTAATTAAGATATTAGTTTATTTAATTACAACAGCTTTTATTTGTAATAATAAACGTTTAGTTACTAATCATCAACTAACTACTTTGAAAACAAATAAGAAGTTGTTTATACAATTATATTACATTTCTCAAAAATTTTTAATAGTTAAAAAAAAAATTTTTTTTGTCGTGTACAAATACGACAGTAAATTTTTATTGCGTCTCTTTCTTTTACAAATTAAGGTAATTTTTTGACTGAAACCCGTTGATTACATGGTTATTGGAGAAAAAGTTCAGCTCAAATTTCAGAGAGGTGAGAGAAGCTTTAATACATGCAGCAACACTGGAAATTGTTTTTCTCATATGGATGCACTTAGGTACATGCTTTAACGCATACTTGACCTCTTATTTCTTGTGTTATTTAAAAAAAAAGCAAAATTATAAATCTTATTAGAATGACAACAGGCTTATGGAAAATTAATCTTTCATAAAAACAAAAATTAGAGGGTCCATACAGATTTAAAAAATGTATTTTTAAGTGATTTTTCTATAAGGTTACATGCTTAACTGCACATTTTTAAAATGAAACATGTGTCATGAACATCTTGAAGAAACATTTACTGGCATAATACTTCAATATTAAAGAAAGGCGGTACTGCAGAATGGTTTGTCCTAACTTTTGAAGTACAATTATATTTTCCGTATAAAATATGAAGTAGAAATAAGTTTTCGAGCGTGTGATAAATGTGAGTGTGATGTTAGAGAAGTTATCATCGCAGGCGGTCAGGAGTTTTTTTTTATTATGGGCAGCTACTATATGCAATCATCTAATTATTGCATGTTATTATATTAATTAATATCATACCCACATAACGTTGGTTTACTCATTTCTACGATAATTGCACCACTTTTGTACTTTAATTTAATTAATTAATATATTGTTTTATCGTCTTATCCCTCTCACTTTGTGTATACATCCAATAAATAAAACAATCAAAAATGTATGTATGGATTTGGTATCATTATTCCCAGGAAAATTTTCAAGGTTTTGCTAATTTAGGAGGCCTCTTCAAGATATAATAATCTGTCAGTAGTTGTTGCAATACTTTGGCCCGTCAAAAAAAATCCCCACCACTTCGATAGGGGTCTGCTTTGACGAAGCCAAAATGTTGCATGTAAGTATTTGTGAGGTGGGAGTAAGAAGAACTGTCAAGCGGAGGGGAGAATATACGAAATCTAAGCGTCGCGGAAAGAGAGAAAGAGAGAAACGTGGAGAGAGAGAGAGAGAGAGAGATAAAAAGTGAGAGACATACAAAATCTTGGAGATGTGGAAAGCGACGCGGTTTAATATTATAAATATCCTATTATATACAAAGAATAATAATATACGATGATTGTACAGTATATATAAGGGAAGTGTGACCGAAGACGCTATTTTCGGGGACTGAGTGATTGATGGAAGTGGTAGAGAGAAAAACAGATTTACGCACCACTACTCGGATTTTAGTTTTCCCAATTAGTTCCCAAAAATTGTGGAGCCAATCAGTGACTTTCGGACACTTCAACCACGCTCTCCTTATGATCACTTTATTCATTAATGGAACGAGAGCGCTACCTCTCAACTGACACAGATAGCAGAGTCATGGATGGGACACAGTTTTTTGCTGCAGTGGCTAATCAACTTTATTTTTCGAACCAATTATCTTAGCGCTGAATCTCCAAAACCCCTCACGAATTTTGGACTAATGCACGGAGTACTATAGTATACTGATAAGTCATATGACTCACCAACATGCTGTTGCGCTAGCTCTTTTCCAAAACGCTCGCAGTCACGTAAGTTGCGCGTGGATCACCGAACCAAACTGATCAAGCGTACGAGCCGCTCATCTGTATCCTACTTAGCTTACCCAAAACGATCGGGATCTCACGAGTGGCATGCGAAGACTTGACTATGGACGTTCATTTGAATTATTGGATTCCCTCAAGTCAGCACATTCTTAAAAGTGTTACAATGAACTTGTAGCTATGATGATGAAACCGTTAGGTATGAAAGGATACTTAAATAAGTACTCCTTAAAATTATGGCTTTTTTTTACATTCCCTTATTAAAAATTTAGTTATACGTAGTAATAAGGCAAATGCATTATCATACCCTTGGGGACGAATTACTTTTTAATAGTAATACAACCACAAGTTGTACACTGACCTTTATAAGTGGTTAGCAGATTGTATTACTATATTGATTAATAAAGTCTAATTTTTACATTTTTACTTGCAAAGAAAAAACCACAACCACTGACAAGCAGTTTAAATCGACCAACATACTAAAATAATAGTGGCGATAATGAAAAAAATTTAGATACGGAAAAAGCAAGCGGAAAAGAAGATTGTGATGACGTTAAATACAGTAATAGTAGTAAGAGTAGTAGTAGAAGTAGTAGTAGAAGTAGTAGTAGTAGTAGTAGTTTTTTCTTTTTTTTTTGTGGAGGGGAGGAGAATGCATTGAGGCACACCACCAGGACAGCGGTAGTGTGGGACTCAATGGATTTTTTTTATTAGACCACTCGAACCTACTTAAACCCCCCCATGCCTCGTAGCTTCTGTTCTACCCCGGAATAACGTTAACATTACTTCAGGGTAGAGCCGACAGAAAGACCATCGCGTCTTACAGCATCAACAAGCTAACTCACCACCATTTTCTAGAGGTACCAATTCTCTTGAGTCCTGAAAAAGACTCGAGATCCCTGAAGATTGTCACCCGTTTTCTAGCGCTACAAAATTTGATGCTTCCCCATGCTGCTGCCTAAAGGGCAGCATCAGCGTCCCGCGACGTGGCTTTCTCATCTTCCTTCTAGCAACGGACCACTGACCCGACGTTATCGTCCACCGCCCTCCATCTCTCTTCCATGCAAAGCATCTTAGATATGATGTTTTCAGGAGTGGGTGTCACGCCGAGCTTGTCAACTAGTTGCTGGCGCTCACGGTACCATCTCTCGCATACGAAAAATGTGTGTTCGACAGTATTAACCACCGTGGGGCAGTAAGCATATTTGGGGGATGCTTTCACCGCAACGCGATGGAGATAGGCAACGAACTGATTATGCCTAGAGAGGAACTGAGTGAGGTAATAATTCGTCTCTCCGTGCCCTCTCTCCACCCGTGGTAGCAGGTCGGGGATCAGCCGGTGCGTCCATCTACCACGTCGTCAACGTTTCCTCCCACCTGTCACCATCACTTTTGTCACCAAAGGACAAGAACTTCCTTCGACTCTCCAGTGCAAGCAACGCAACGGGAATCGTTCGTGCTATCACCATAACAGCAGCAGAGGCAACTGTGTGGTAGGCGAAAGCAATCGTTAGAGATCCAATGCGCTGCACCAAAATAAGGCGCTCTCGGACGTCCCGTCTTGCAACCGCATCCGTCTACCCCTCCGTGCTGTACAGCAGTATTGAGTTGGAGACCAACGCCAGAGCCCGTCTTTTGGCTTTCCGTGGGCCCCCAACATTCGGCATTATTCGTGTTAGCGCTTTCGCGACCTTGGCAGCTTTGTCGGCTGCTCTCTTAATGTGCTCCCAGAAGGTAACCCATGAGCCGACCCACTTCTCCAGGTAGCACCCAACCGGGCCAATAACCCAATAACCCCTCCAAACCATCTTTGCCTGGTAAGGACGATTATCTCCATCTTGTCAATTGCAAGTACAAAACCATGATCCCACAGCCACTCCAACACTACCGCGACCGTCCACCGCATTTTGCGCTCGGCCTCCTTCTCGTAATCTAGCTATGATGTGCAGTGCTATATCATCAGAAAAACCCGTCAGCTTGACCCCCAAAGGCATTTCAAGATGCAGAAATTCATCGTCGACCAGGTTCTATAAGTTAGGGCCAAGGGCGAAGCCCTCTGCGACTCCCGACGTCAGACGCCTCTCTGTTATTCCATCTTTCGTGTCGTACCAGAGTTCACGATCCTGGAGATAGCTATCCAGTATCTTTCTAAGGTATTTAGGTACATTCTGGCGCCTTGAAGCCCAATTATATCGGACCATATAGCCGAGTTGGAGGCGTTTCTAACGTCGAGAGTCACCAGGACACACGTACTTCTCGTCTTATGTAAGGGTTTCCATGCCTCCTTCACCGACTCAAGGACCTCAGCCACAGCTATGACCGTCAATTGTCCCCCTCAAAACCCGTACTAATTATCTGAGAGACTGACTTCCCCTCTCAAGCGAGTTCTGATCAGCCTCTCTAGCATTTTTTCAGCATTGTTTAACATACCTAAGGGTCGGAATGTCGATGGGACCAAGGGGGGTGGTTTGCCCTTGTCCAGAAGAACAAGCCTTTGGATCTTCCAACGCCTGCTGAACAGTCCAACGCGCAGGCACGCATTGAACATGTCCGACAAAACGTGTGGCTTTGTCGCAGCTATTCTATCTTCAGGACTTCAGACGGCACCCCGTCCGGACCAGGAGCTTTTTGCCCCAGCGTCTCTGATGCCACCGACCTTAATTAATCGAGCGTAAAGAGAGGCACCTGTCCAACCCTTATTTCCTCTCGCCTTCTAGCGGGATGCTCTGGAAAGAGACAAGATACCACACTGAAAATAAAAACTGGCCAGAGTAGCTTGACTGTCCGGCTGTTCCAGCCTGTGCGACCCAAGTAACGATATATATGCTAGACTTGCTTGAGAGCCAAGCAGAAACTGCTTGGGTGAGCCAGGCAAATGTGACCTGTCACTAACCAAGCAAATCTTGCTCCCTTAACCAAGTCATCTATCTGAAATAATGTCAGAGTACGCTTGGTCTTTTCAGTTTTCCTCATGAGCATATGATTTTTTTATAGCAAATAGAATTTATTAAGGTGAGGTAAATATTGAAAATCAATGTGAGGTTACAAGTTGTTATTATTTATTATATTTCTTATACAATTTTTTGCTACACAATTATTTAAAAATTTCATTACAAAATAAACTTAGGTATGATTAATTGATTTTCATCGTTTTTCAAAAAAGTGCATGGGTGAATTTTGGGTAAATCTAAAATATTTAACAAAACATATGACTGTTTGCTTTACAAGATATGCATAAAGATGTTGATCAAAAGCATCAGTTTCAAATAATAACATTTTTGTACATATTAATTCATTGTTAATAAAAAATTTTTTTATTTTTCTACACTACTCACTATTTATCATAACTAAATACAATAGCTTATTCATTTCAAACATGTGAAACTGCACTCTTTGTTTACAATCGTACATTTACTATAGCTTACGTATAAGTTAATTTATAACCTTACCTTCAAATCTGGCGATAAATTTGTCTAAATTCCACTGACGTAACAAGGATTGGACAAACTCATCCATTACAGTAAGTAAACAGCCGACTCTCCACTTGTCCAATTAGTTCATTTATGATAATAGCGTACTATGTATACATATAACTAAACACTTTTAATTAAATCGCACACGCACGTGACGCTGCCTGCAGGAGACCAAATAGACAATCTTTACTTGGCTTAGGGAGCAAGATTTGCTTGGTTAGTGACAGGTCACATTTGCCTGGCTCACCCAAGCAGTTTCTGCTTGGCTCCCAAGCAAGTCTAGCCTATACATCGTTACTTGGGTCGCACAGGCTGGAACAACCGGATAGTCAAGCAACTCTAGCCGCTTTTTATTTTCAGTGCACTCTCTCCAAGAAGGTAGGCTCCATCGGCGGCGTCGGGTCCGTACCACGAAGTCTTTTTAACGCAATCCGGTAGCCCAGGCCCCACGTGTCCTTATCCATCTCATCTATGAGCTCGCGCCAGCATTAGTTCTTGCTCAACTCGCCCTCACCAACGCTTTTTTTGCTTCTCTGTACGTGGCAACAGCTGCCCCGGCACCTTTGCGAGTTCTGTGTCACTGTGCAAGACGCCGTTGATGCTGCGCCTCTCCGCGCAAGTTAGCGATGTCCTCGGTCCACCAGTAACACGCGCGTCGACCTCTCCTGGCCAACCTTTTAGGCATACACGCGTCACACTATTCCTTAACCCGTCTCGTAGTGCCGCTCACGAGTGCCTCGGCCTCCGCTGGATTTGTAAACTTGTTCAGATCAGCTGGAGGTGGCGCGCTAACCATGGCTTCCAGCAGCAAATCTCGGTTAAGTTTTACTACGTTCCACCCGGCAACGCGCC
This sequence comes from Copidosoma floridanum, assembly GCF_000648655.2. Next base: position 284,030 of record NW_019384277.1, on the reverse strand, counting down.
TTCGGATTACATCTCGCGAGCCTGCCCCATGATCCTCGTTTATCACGAAGCTGACATACTGGTGATAACTGGCCGTGTAGTCCTCAAGGACTTGCCAGTCAGACACCCGCGCCGTTATTTCTGACGACACCAGTGTGAGATCGATGATCGTATCCCGGTTTCCGGGTCGCCTGAACGTTGCTGAACCACCAGAGTTCATGACGATGAGATCCAGCCTTGCAGCCATCTCTAACACCGCCCGTCCTCTGGGGTCGGTTCTCGGCACCCCCCAAGTGATGGCCTTGGAGTTGAAGTCACCGGCCAGGACAACATCACCACTCTCCCTGCACACTCGAACAGTATCCTCGAGTTCGGCAAGCCAATTTCTAAAGACACCAATCGAAATGTTAGGGGATATGTAGCAACTCACATAGAAAGCACTCCCATACCTGATCCACACGAACCCGTCTCCGCCTCCGGTATCGGATACGGAGAACTTGTCGCTGCAAATCAGGATGGCTGTGCACTTTGTCCTGTCGCAGTACCAGCCCCGGCCCGATAGCGTGCGGGATGGCTCGTTTATAAAGAGCATATCCGCACCCCGGGCACGGGAAATCTGGAACAGCAGATCATGCGCGAGCACGGTCCTATCAAGATTCACCTGCAGGATCAGCGCCATTTCTTCAGAGCTACTCCCACAGCCGCCCGTAGGGCTCCACACCTGGCAGACCCAGCGACACCTCTGGTATCCGGCCTTGGGTTCACGTTCTCGCACAGGTAGCAGCTTGCTTCTTTTTGCGAGCAGCTCCGTGCCACGTGACCCTTTTTGCCACACCTGAAGCACACCCCGGTTCTGTTAGGCCCGCCACACTGGTTAGAAACGTGGCCGAACCCAAGGCATCTGTAGCAGCGCTCAGCTCTAGTCCTGGGCCGAATTCTGCAGTTGACCTAGCCAAGCCGTAGGTGGTCTATTTTATCGAAGACCACCGCCGCAGACGCAGGAGCCTCAACATAGGCGACCCTGTTACCTCTGGCCGTTCTTGACGAGAGCCACACCACCATCTCTGGTGCAGCAGCCCCGTCGAAACGACCTTTTACCGCTGCCTCAACCTCCTCCTCAGTTACCGTTAGGTCGACGTCCCTGATCTCCCAGGTTGAGCGCAGGGCTAGCGTTCTCACACCACCCGCGTCCACCACGGCACTTTTAATTGCCTCGGCGAACGCATCGTGGTGCTTGGACATGGTATTCTTCAGTTCGACGAGAACGTCTTCTGTCCTCGTCCCCCTGACAGCTCCCACGCTCGCCCCGGTCCCAGCACCGTCGACCCTTTTCATCAGGGCCAGGACCTCGGCATACTTCTTGCCTTCTGCTGGCACACCTAATATTGCCTCAGGCCTGACCCTGGGACGTCTCTCCTTTACGGTTTTGGGGTATTTTACCGTACCCCCTTCAGGCTTGTTCTCCTAAGCGTTTTCCTTCTTTTTTTTTTTTTTTTCTTGCTTTGGACTTCTGTCCATTCGGCTTTTTTAGCTGGATCCTCTGCTGCAACACCCTCTGGTCGCAACTGAGGTCCAGCCCCCTTCACCTATTTACTGCCTTTCCTGACGTCAGCTGAGGGCTCGGGGTCTCTCCCCCTCATCCTCGCTTCCTCTTTCCTGCTTGTTCGGCCTTTGCCTGACTGTTGTCCAAAGGAAGCTCTTCTTCTCTCGTGTTCCGCTCCTAGAGGCGCTTCAGGACTCTCATGGCAGTCACTGCCGCCACGACATTGGCCTTTATGGTGCCTGCTATGTTAGGGTGCCACACCATGAGCGTCCTGAGCCCCTCCAAGGCCCTGGCCAGGCCGTCGAACGCCGCCTCAGCAGCAACGTCCAACTTCCTGCCCCAAACGGGCTTTTCATTTTTATCATTAATGGAAGGGAATTCCCTCACATCAATGACTCCACTGAATCCTTCTCCGGTTGATGTTAAAAGTGCCATGTCTAAAACACACAAAGTTTACCCCAAGGTTCCCACCGACCCATCTGGATCCCTTACCGGTGGAGGCTGCGGTCCGCCCCCAACACATGTCTGAAGGGCAGTTTTAGTCCAGGTGGGAAACCTCAAGATATAGCACGCCCTGCCACGCTAGCTCACCTCCACTCCCTCAAGCATCACGCCCAAACCAAAAGCGATCCACTCTCTGGAGAGTTTCTGCAGGCATCACGTGGCAGAACGCACTCACTACACTGAGGGAGCCACGAAGAGAAGCAAGCCAGAAACGCCAAGACAGCAATCCCCCGAGCCCAACAAGAAACCGCAAAGCCAAAAAAGAGTAGTAGCTCATCAGAAATCTGCCACGCCCCCACACCCACCTAGCCTAACAGGCCCCCCGCCAAGCCCGCAAGGCCACAGCAGCAGCGCGACCAGCCCGCCTCGGGCCGCAACCTCCCCAGTGTTAGCTGATTAACAAGACCTGGTTAAGAATCCGGTCTCCCGTCTTGCAGTCAGCAGCAGCCGAAGACAGCTCAGGTCACTTTGGCACGACGCCTAGGTATCGCCTTACTGCCCAGGATCTCCCTTTGGCCGCTCACGGGTCGCACCGCGCGGCAAACACAGCGAGCCTTATACCCTCGGCTAGGGACTATTTTTTAGGAGTTCCCAGATATTGCAAACTAGGTGATAAGGTATTGTGAGAGTAGTAGAAGTAGTAGTAGTAGTAGTAGAAGTGGGAGTAGTAGTAGTAGTAGTAGTAATAGTTTTTTTTTTTTTGTGGAGGGAGGGAAAATGCATTGAGGCACACCGCAGGGACAGCGGTAGTGTGGGACTCAGTGGGTTTTTTTTTTTTTTAGACCACCCATACCCACTAAAACCCCCCCCCCTTACCGCGTGGCTTTTGATCCACCTTGGAACTGCGTTAGCATTACTTCAGGGTGGAGCCACCAGGGAGACCATCGCGTCTCACAGCATCAACGAGCTGACTCGCCACCATTTGCTTGAGGTGCTGATGCTCTCGAGTCCTGAAAAGGACTCGGGGTCCCTGAAAACCAGCACCTTGTCTAGCGCTACATAGTAGGCCGCCTACTTAGCCAGCAATACTATAAGCTTATTAATTTTCCCTTGCTGATAGGTAAAAAGTACCAAGCGCAGCATGGATCAACATGGGCCCGTCTTTAAACTCAAGGCCTCTTTGCCTTATTTTGTATCCGCTTAGGCCTTATTCCTGGCCTCTTCCAGGGCTCTTCTAAATAAAGGGCACCAACTGCTGCCTGCTTCGTGCTTGCTGTTCGTTGTTGGGCAAAAAAAGCACCGTGCTGGGCCTGGACACTCTTTCTTCCGGTGGTTTGAGCTTCCACACCGAAAGCACAGCTTGGATCTGTTTTCGTTCTCACAGTTGCCCGAGACGTGTCCATATCCCAGGCATTTGTAACATCTTGTTACTTCGATTCTTCTTCGAATTCGGCAGCTCACAAAGCCAACTCGTAACCTGCTTTCCTTTTCTACGTGTCTGGCAGATGCTTCGTCCACCTTTATTAAAGCCAGCCTCTGTCCTCTGGCATTTGGCTTCAAGAGAGCGACTTCTGGCTCCTGGCTCTGATGTCCAAAAGTCCTAGCAAAGGCTTCTTTGACCTCATCTTCCTCTACAATGGCATCCAGGTCTTGGACCTCTAATGTCACTTTTCTGTCGCTTAATTTGACAGTACCCTGTCTGGCTACCGACTTTTCAATTTGCTGTGAGAATGCAGCAGCATTCTCTACACCTTTGGCTTTAATAAGTATGTCACCTTTTTTTGTAGTGACAACACTTTGGACTGCCACTTTAGCCTTATCGGGGTCAAAGTTCACTTTCATAGTCTTCTTTTCTTCCGGCTTGTTTTGTCATTCAGTGTAATTTCTTCTTGTTTGCCACTGCCTGTTTTCTTTTTCTTTGAAGACATAGCCTGCTGGCGTTTCTCCGGGCTGTCCGTTGGGCTCCTGTTTCTCTTACTTCGTTCTATTTCCTTCAAAGCAGTGTTCAGGGTTCGTTCCTGTACATGCCGTCAGAAATTATCTCGCTTTTTTTCCCTCCACTGCAGGGATTCAAATGACGACTTCCGAGCATTGGTATACAAATCTTCTTCAGTACGAAATTCCTTTCTTAGCACCTCTGCCTCTTGAAAATGCTTAAGCGCCGCTTTGAGCTCATTTTTAACAGCGTTCGCTGTGTTGCCGTACTTATCATTAATCAGTTGTAGCGTCTCTGCAATGTCATTCGTTGCTAATTAGACTTTATCAGCATTTTTCTGTCTCTTTACTTTAAGCCTAGTGACACTTTTTTCCAAAGAGGCAAGCTCTTCCTGGGTCTGCTGGCTAAATACCGACACGTTGCTAACCTCGGTGTCGTCAGTGCCTATACTTGACAGGCTTCCTCTTTGTCCTTTGTCTGTAACAAAAGGCCATGAAACATTCAACAGTCCCTGTTGGCTATGAGACACGTCTTTGTGCTTCCCCCTCCCAGAATCCGTGGGGCCTGCGTCAGTCACCCGGGCTTTCACTGGATCGGAACTGCTGGCGGATTTCCTCAGAGAGGTTACCGCCTGGAATACTTGTTTTACATCGACGTTTTTTATTTTAGCATCTTTTTAGTGTCATAAAGGCCAGCACTACCCTTTTTTTCTTGAAATAAGTGTTTGGTAAGGGTTAAAACCAGGGCAGCAGCCCTCTCTGTTGCCAAAGAAAACCGCTACTGGCTCGGGCGGGCTAGGAGTCGCCACTCTCCCTCAGTCTTATCCACGGAGACTGCCCTGGAGTTAAGGAACAAGTGTAAGAACGGTGTTTTTGTGTAATGTATGTATTGGTTGGTACACAACGGTCATTTCAGCGAGACGAGCGGCAGGTGTACAGTCCAGAGACCACGCAGACAACCCAACAAAACGGGCTGGCATAAAGCACTAAGGTGCCGCCATATAGCCTAGCCATAGTCATATAGTACTAGTAATAGTAGAAGTAGTAGCAGTAGATGTAGTAGAAGCAGTAGATAAAGTAGTAGTAGTAGTTTTTTTTTTTTTTTTTTTGTAGAGGAAGGAAAAATGCATTACGGCACACCGCAGGGACAGCGGTAGTGTGAGACTTGGAAGATTTTTTTTATTAGATTAACCATACCCGCTATAACCACTTCTATGCTTCATGGCTTCTAATTCACCCCAAAAACACGTTAGCATTACTTCAGGTTGAAGCCACCAGGGAGATCATCGCGTCTCACAGCATTAACAAGCTAACTCGCCACCATTCGTGGGAGGTGCTTATCCTCTCAAGTCCTAAAAAGGACTTGGGGTCCCTGAGAATTAGAACCCTGTCTAGCGATCTACAGTAGGCCGCTGACCTAGCAAGCACCACTATAAGCTTGATGCTTTTCCTTGCTAATGGGTAAACGTACCCAGCGCAGCGTTGGTCCACATAAGCCTGCCTTTCAACTAAAGGCCACTTTGCCTCATTTTTGTCCTAATAAAGCCTCTCTTTTAGCCTCTTCTAGGGCTCTTATCAGTAAAGGGCAGCTTTTATTGCCTGCTTTGTGCTTGTTGTCTGTTGTTGGGCAAAGAAAGCACAGTGCTGGTTCTGGACACTTTTTTTCGGTGGTTTAAGCTTCCATACCGGAAGCAAAGCTGGAATCTGTTTTTTTCTTCTAACAGTTGCCTGAGACATGTTCATATCGCAGTCATTTCAAACATTTTGTTACTTCAATTCTTCTTCAGATTTAGCAGCTTAAAAAGCCGACTCGTAACCTGCCTTTCTACTCTGCTTGTCTGGCGGTTATTTCGTCCACCATTATCAACGCCAACCTCTGTCCTCTGCAATTTGGTTTTGAGAGAGCTACTTCTGGCTTCTGGCTCGTAAGTCTAAAAGTCCTAGCAAAAGCCTTGTTTACCTTATCATTTCCTACAATAGCATCTAGGTCTTGGACCCCTAGTGTCACTTTTTTGTCATTTTGACAGTACCATGTGCAGCTACTGACTTTTTAATTTGCTGCACGAATGCAATAGCATTCTTCACACCTTTGGCCTTAATAAGTGTGTCTTTTTTTTCTGTTGTCAATTACTTTGGACTACCACATTAGCCTTATCGAAGTTAAAGTTCACCTTCATCGTCTTCAGCATTTTTGCAAAGGTCTGCCCTTTGGCATTTTTTGGCATGTTTTGTCATTTAGAAGAATTTTTTTTTGCCATTGCCTGCTCTTTTTTTTGCTTAAAAACATTATTTGCTGGCGTTTTTTAGAGCTGTCCGATAAGCTCCAGTTTCTTTAACTTTATTCTATTTTCTTTAGGGCAGTGTTCAGGGCTTTATTCTGTACACGCATTTGAAAATTATCTTGCCTTTGCTCCCTCCTCTCCAGGGGCTTAAATGACCCCTTCTAAAAGTTTGTAAGCACTTTTTCTTCAGCAAGGAAGGCTTTCTCTAATCACCTCTGCCTCTTCAAAGTGTTTAAGCTAAGCTTTAAGCCTTATTTTAACAGAGTCCGCTGTGTTTCTATACTTATCATTGATTGCTCTTTTCGTCTCTGTAATTTCTTTCGTTGCTGATTAGACTTTACCAATCACTTGCTGTCGCTCTTTTCTTAACTTAGCACCATTTCCTTTTAGACAGGCAAGCTCCTCCTGGGTCTGGTTGCTAAATACTGACACGTTGCTGTCCTCAGTGTCATTGGTGCCAATGCTCAACAGGCTTCATCTTCATCCTTTGTCTGTAAGAAGGGCCCATGGAACATTTGCCAGTCCCTGTTGGCCATAAGACACGTCTTTGTGCCCCCCCCCCCATTATCCGTGAAGCCAGAGACAGTCACCTGGGCTTTTACCAGATCGGAACTGCTGGTGGATTCCCTCAGAAAGGTTACTGCCTGAGGTACAAGTTTTGCATCGACGTTTTTCATGTTGGCATCTTTTTAAATGTCACACTGACCCACAAAGGCCAGCACTACCCTATTTTCTAAAAGTAAATATCTAGTAAGGGTTAAAACCAAGGCATCAGCTCTCTCTGTTACTAGAGAGAACTGCTACTTACTTGGGCCAGCCGGGAGTCACCACTCTCCTTCAGTCTGACCCGTGGAGACTACCCTGGCGTTGAGTAACAAGTCTAAGAATGATGTTCGTATATAATGTATGTACATGTTTGTAAACAATAGTCATCTCAGCGAGACGGGTGGCAGGTGTACAGTCCCATAACCTGCACAGACAACCCGACAAAAGAAGATGGCGTAAGGCACTAAGATGCCATTATATAGCTTCCTCAGTGTTAGTAAGCCTAGATTAGTTGGCCTACCGAATCTTGTTTGTTTATAAGGCGTACAGCCATATCAAATGTGGTTACCCAGACTGACCTGGGCCTCATCGTCTGGCTTTACCCACCACCAGGCCTGCAAGGCAAGCCCGGAAAACGCCCCGCCAACTGAAACCTGTGACAATCCGTAAGTATACCTGTGTTTGTTTAGTGAAAGTATGATACATGTATCTGAGGAGATCGTTGTAACCGCCACTTACTTCTATACACGATAAGTGCTAGTTTTTGCTGGCCCGCATCAAGCATTAAGGCACTTCCCACGGTGGCAGCAGAAAGCGGAAAACTAGGTGTCCAAGCAGGGCCGGCCCATGCATCCACATCGATGAAGACAGAGGGCACAAGTCCCCCGTCCACACTGCTACAGATATATACGCCAACGCCGCACACGCCTTTTAATCAGTTACCACGACGACCACCACAGAGGGTTACTTTAGCTGCCCATCGTCACCTTATATTTTAAGAGGATGCCCCTATCTGCCACCCGGGCAAACGCCCAGTATGGAGAAACTTGCAAAATCCCACCCGGGAGAAGTAGTTGTAACAGTAGTAGTAGTATTAGTAGTAGTAGTTGTAGTAGTAGTAGTAGTAGTAGTAGTAGTAGAAGTAGTAGTAGTAGTAGTAGTAGTAGTAGTAGTAGTAGTAGTAGTAGTAGTAGTAGTAGTAGTAGTAGTAGTAGTAGTAGTAGAAGTAGTAGTAGTAGTAGTAGTAGTAGTAATAGTTTTTTTTTGTGGAGGGAGGGGAAACGCATTGAGGCACGTCGCAGGAACAGCAGTAGTGTAGGACTTTGTAGATTTTTTTCTTATTAGACCACCCATACCCACCAAACCCCCCCCCCTATGCCGCGTGGCTTTTAATCCACCCTGAAACCACGTTAGCACTACTTCAGGGTGGAGCCACCAGGGAGACCATCACATCTCGCAGCGTTGACGAGCTAGCTCACCACCATTTGCTAGAGGTTCTTATGCTCTCGATTCCTAAAAAAGACTCGGGGTCCCTGAGGACCAGCAGCTTGTCTAGCGCTTTGTAGTGGGCCTCCTACCTGGCCAGCACCACTATAAGCTGAATGCTTTCCCTTGCTGATCGGTAAAAAGTACCCAGCGCAGCGTGGGTCCACATAAGCCTGTCTTTTAACTCAAGGCCTTTTAGCCTAATTTTGATCCTGCTTGGGCCTTGTCTCTGGCTTTTTTTAGGGCTCTTCTAAATAGAATAGCTTCCGCTGTTGCTTCGTGCTTGTTTTCTGTTGTTGGGCAAAGGGAACACCATGTTGGGTCTAGACACTCTTTTATCCGGTGGTTTGAGCTTCCACATCGGAAGCAAAGCTTTGATCTGTTTTCTTCTCCACAGTTGCCTGAGACGTGTCCATATTCCAGGCATTTGTAACATCTTGTTACTTTAATTCTTCTTCGTTTTCGGCAGCTTACGAAGCCAACTCGTAACCTGCTTTCCTCTTTTACTTGTCTGGCAGTTGCTTCGTCCATCTTATTCAAAGGAAGCCTATGTCCTCTGGCATTTGGCTTCAACAGAGCTACTTCTGGCTTCTGGCTCTTAAGTCCAGAAGTCCTAGCAAAACCTTTTTGACCTTATCTTCTTCTACAGTGGCATCCAGGTTTCGGTCCTCTAAAGTCAATTTTCTGTTGCTCATTTTGACAGTACCTTGTCCAACTACCGACTTTTTAATTTGCTGTGAGAATGCAGTAGCATGCTCTATACTTTTGGCCTTACTAAGTGTGTCTCCTTTTTTTGTAGTGACAAAACTTTGGGCTGTAACGTTAGCCTTATTGAGGTCAAAGTTCGCCTTAATCGTCTTCAGCACCGTTGCAAAGGTCTATCCTTTAGCCATCTTCACTAATAATGTTGTTGTGCCGTCCACTTTTTTCTTCTGGCTTGTTTTGTTATTCAGGGGGATTTTTTCTTGTTTGCCACTACCTGTTTTTTTTTTTCTTTAAAGACATAGTTTGCTGGCGTTTCTTAGGGCTGCTCGATGGGCTCCTGTTTCTTTTACTTTGTTTCATTTTTTTGAGGGCAGTATTCAGGGTCTTTTTTTGTATATGCCGTTGAAAATTATCTCGCCTTTATTTCCTCCACTGCAGGGTTTTAAATGACGACTTCCAAGTGTCTACATACACTTCTTCTTTATAAAAAAAGCCTTTTCTTAGCACCTCTGCCTCTTGAAGGTGTTCAAACGCGGCTTTTAGCCCATTCTTAACAGCGTTCGCTGCGTTGCCGTACTTATCGTTAATTAATTGTAGCGTCTCTGTAATATCTTTCGTTACTGATTGGAATCTATGAGCCAATTGCTGTTGCTTAACTCTAAGCTTAGCATTATTTTATTCTAGAGAGACAAGCTCCTCCCGGGTCTGGTTGCTAAATACTGACACGTTGCTGTCCTCGGTGTTGTTAGTGCCTATACTCGACACACTTTCCCTTTGTTCTTTGTCTGTAAGAAAAGGCCATGGAACATTTAGCAGTCCCTGTTTGCCATGAGACTTGTCTTTGTGGCTTCTTTTCAGAATCCGTAGGGGCCTGCGACAGTCACCCGGGCTTTTACCGGATCGGAACTGCCGGCGGATTCAGTTAGAGATGTTACTGCCTGGGGTACTAGTTTTGCATTAACGTTTTACAATTTGGCATCTTTTTGAATGTCGTACTGACCCGTAAAGGCCAGCACTACCCCTTTTTTCTAGACGACTGTTCTTAACAACGTACAGAAAAAACCAACGTTAACGATTAATAACAATGATAATCATTGTTTAGTACGTTCTGTGGCAATAGCTTACACTTACGTCGTCCAGGGACACATACACACAGTTAGGCTACATAGTTATAAGAATCTTATGAGACATGATTACGAGTCCACAATTTTAATCGATGCAAGCGGTAGTTGTGGGTACTGTATACCATGCAATAAGAGTTGTTGGCGTATCAAGGATCACAGATGCTCTAAGACATGCTAAGAATGTATGCAATCTTCTCTTTGCAATGTGATGGGTCTATCAAAAAAGTGTGATTCGTGCCACAGATTATTCTTGAACTCGGTGTGTTTTGAAAATTATTTTAAAAAGGTTCGTATGATAAATCTTTTCCATTCGCGAAAAAATTAAAATTTGCCTGTTATGTTGTGAGACTGTGCAAATATCGGACAAGAAACATAAGCATCAATGCGGTATTTTTTGTTGTTGCATTTGTAAATAGTATTTACCCGTTAATAATCAATGTTACATTCAACCTTAACAATTAATTATCAAAATACCTAAGTTTTCAATATTATTCTACAATTTTAAAACGCAACAGACGACACCCATCATGAGTAATGAAGAAAAAAAAGCCATGAAGTAAGTCTGTATATCGCTCAACAAGCTTATGATGCTTGTTGTAACGAAGAAGATAATTCGATAAGCTGGGATCATTACGGTATTCGAGAATATATTTTTCAAACTAATCCAATGAAACAGTCAGTAGATCTTGCTTCAGATCACCAAAAATATTCTGACAAGGTCATTTGCATAGCTCATAATGCACAAAGATTCGATACTCAATGTATTTTTAATTATATAGTGGAAAACCACGGCAAACGCATTGTACCACCCGTTGTAATGAACGGATCTAAATTAATAGTGATAGAATTTATGAAAATAAAACTTATGGATAGTCTTAATTACTTTCATACGCCTTTAAGGGCAGTCCAGAGATAGTCAAAATTTCCTACCTTATTGGTAAGGTTACTTGAATTGCATAGCTTTATAACTAGGTTAAAAACAGAATTTAAGCCAAAAAGTGAGAAATCAGGTGTTGGATTGATAAAATGTAATCTGATTTTGTACTCTTTGCCTTAAGTTCTCAATTAATTTTGTCAAGTGTGGGATTGATTTGTTTTTTAATGCTTCAAGAATATGTGTGTACTCTTATTTTTTTTATTTAATAGCTAGCTACTAAATAAATAATGTTATAAAGACATGCAATTCAACGGACCTTACCAATAAGGTAGGAGACTTTAATTGTCTCTGAAGTGCCCTTAAGTGGCTTACCCAAGTCGTACGGTCTGTCGGAAATAGAAAAAGATATTTTTCAACATTTTTTTAACAAACCCGAAAATCAATCATACATAGGCTCTCTACTGCCGCTCGACGTATATTCACCTGATAACATGCATACGAAAGATCGAGATCAGTTTTTAAAATGGTACAATAAGCAAGTAGAAAATAATTATATATTTGACTTTAAAAATAAAATTTTAAAACACTGTAAGCAAGACGTAAAAATTTTTAAATTTGCTTGCTTAGCTTCTCGAAAAACCTGTGAAAAATTCGAGGTGAACCCTTTTGGGGAAAACAACGATTGCTTTGACCAACATGCGTGTGTGTGAAAAAAAATTTCTGAAAAAAATGAGATTGGTGTAATACCACAAAAAAGTTACAAAATGGCTAATAATTAATTTGAAATAGCTTTAAAATGGCTTTATTAGATGAAATAATATATTCTTCGGCACTTTATCGAGCACGTTGGACACTACCAAGAGAGACGCTCACCAGAATGTATCCTTGCCGATGGATACTTTACTCCTCGAGATGGTGTGCCTGATCATCGTGGAATCGTATTACGATTCCAAGGTAGCTTTTGTCATGGCTGTCCATGGTGTTACCAAATTAACCTAAATACCATTTCGATGACCAGAGATACAATGGATGATAGATATGAAAAAACTTTTACGATTAACAAAAAGATAAAAATTTCAAGTTATGAGCTAATAGAAAAATGGGAATGCAACTTTAACCAAGAAATACGTGAAAACGAAGAACTTTCAAATTTTATTCGAGAAAATGAAAACTATTGGAGTAGAAAACCATTGTATTGACGTAATACATTTTTCGGTAGTCAAATAGGAAACTCTGTAAAAATGTATAATTGTCAGGATAGAGAAAAAATTATTTACATTGACGTATGCTCTTTGTATCCATACATTTGCAAATAAGGTATAATTTTTTTGGTCATCTAAGGTTATACTCTAACGAAGCAGAGTGTAAAATAATAATAGGTGTCAATAATGATATTTTCCAAGTTAACGGTTTAATTGTGCGTGATGTGCTACCACCTAGAAATTTGTATCATCCTGTATTACCAGTGAAAATGCACGGTAAGCTTATTTTTCCTTTGTGCCGTACGTGTTGCAAAAATATGCTTTAAGAGTATTCAGGACGATCAAAGAGACCGCATATTAAGAGGTACGTGGGTATCTGAAGAAGTAAAGGTAGCTGTTTGCGTAGGTTATATTGTCAAAAATGCTTATGAAATATATCATATTGGGTAACACAGTACAATGAAGAAACGAACAAAGGAGGATTATTTGTACATTATAATAACGAGTTTTTTTTAATAAAAAATACTAGCTTTAGGTTACCCACTTAACTCTACATCTAATGAGCAAAAGGAGTTCTGTATCGACGAAGTTCGTAGAACTGAAGGAAATAATCTCGACAAAAATGAGATAAACCTTAATGCTGGTTTAATATCCATCACAAAATTATTACTCAATTCTTTGTGGGGTGAATTTGGTCCACGTGAATATTTGACAAAGACTGAGGTGGTAATGGTCCCAGAAAGATTGATGAAATAACTTACCAGTGCAGAAATCGATGTAAATAGTCATTTAGCCGTCAGCGATAATACTTTTTTTTTTTTTTATATTATGGTGCTTTACGTCCGGCTCCTATAAAGGGCACTACACAGGGCACTTAGCACTTTGGGGGTGGAAGGGAAGAGGGATAGGAGGCCTCCCATTTCTAAGAGGGGGGTAGGGGGAAATTAGACAATTTTTGCTGCGAGAAGGTCGCCTAAAACCCTCCTCGAGGAGCATTGCGTGGTGAAAAAGCACATGTGAAAAATCACAGAGGTACTTGCCTGAAAAGTCGCACTTGCCGGGAATTGAACCACGGTCTCCCGCGTGTCAATCCACGACCTAGTCGACTGAGCCACCGCACGCTCTAATCAGCGATAATACATTGTATGTTAACTAGAATGATAAGAATGAGGCCTTGACGTCATAACCATCAAGTAACGTAGTGGTGGCCGCTCTTGTGATGGCACAAGCACGCTTAAAGCTTCTCGAATTTCTGCATTTTCTGAGAGATTGTGCTCTCTATTACGACACAGATTCCGTTTTTTATGTTTCCCGAGAAGGACTGGACAATCAACCCATTAGCACGACACTAGGCAGTCTCACTGACGAATTGGTTGACAAAGGAGTTGGCACATACATTTCTTCGTTTTTATCTGGTGAAGTAAAGTTTCAAAAATCTGACGGAAGTGGAGATTATGCTTGCAAAGTAAAAGGTATCAAATTAAATTACAGCAATAGTTAAAAGATAAATTTTGATATCATTTGTGAGGTTGTTATGACTAGTATTACGGAAGTAACGTTGTCAAATTTTTCCATTCGTCGCACAATTTTTGAAAATGCAGTGACTCAACCGCAAATAAAAACATGTCAACCTGTCTATAGCAAAAGATATTTTGACAGCATGACCACGAGTTATCTGTATGGTTACAAGCGTGATGGCGCAGGAGAAAGGATATAATACATGATAGTAGGAGAAATACTCACTCGGTCGAGGTATGACAAAGCTGTTGGTTAGTTCATTTCCCTTTTCATAGCCAATGCATCAACAAGTAAACGACTAGATGAGTTCAAAACACAGCAAAGCGTACGCTACATCGACGAGCTCTGAGAAAGATGATGATGATTGTCGAAAACCGCTTATAGAAAAATTATTTGAAAAAAAATATAAAATACGTTTCCCAAAATAATTTTCTGATTCCGAAAAAAATGGATACAGAGTCATAAAAGATAGTCAATCCAATTGCTAAAATCGGTCCTTGTCATAACCAACACATTACTCACTTATACTAGTTAAATATGTAATTGATTACCTGATACTTGTGTCAGTGTTGCATCGGATGTTTAATGAAATACGATACATATTCTAAAAAAGATTACATCAGCACATTCTACATCACAAAACTTAAACCATACAAACAAAAATCATCCTTACATACTGAAAAATGTATTTGATCACTTTTTACTTATGTCAGCGCATTCTTGATACCGTTGCGACGAATGTACGATAAAACTTGATACATGTTTTGAAAACTGTGACATCAGCACATTCTTTACCACGAACCTTGAACTATGAAATAAAATTATTCTTACGTAGCTAAAAATGTATTTGATCACTTTGTACTAGTGTCATCAGAATCTTGAACGCGATGCGATGAATGTTTAATGAAACTTGATACATATATCGAAAACTGTGACATCAGCACATTCTTTACCACGAATCTTTAACCTTGAAAAAAAAATTATCTTTATGTCAGTCACTCGTGTGACTTTAACCGTAAAATTGCCACAAATGAGGAGAAAATTTTTTAATAAGGTAATCTTGATCATGCGCAAAAGATGCTCCAACCACTGCAACGTTACAAGCCGATTGTTTTGACAATACATTGACCGTATGAGTGATACTCGATTCGAGTGGGTCATTTTTTGTTACGGTGAGTGGTAGCCTGGTTACCGCGCTCCCAGGAGTAATATTAAGTTTCACGAGGGATTACCACAAAATAGCGATTGGGCGGGTGATCATTGATCAAAACTGATCATTATCGAATCATTCGATAGTAGCAGTATCGTCGACTTATTTACTATAGGTAGCCATCATAACAATTTGAGCGTAATTTTTACCACGCAAAATACATTTCATTAAGGAAAGGATAAACTCGATTTATTGCTAAGCTCGCAACACATTGTCATCTTTAGAAATTTACGAGATAGCGTCAAAATACAACATCTTTTGAGATAAGTGTGTCCAGAAAATCCTTGGTTCTTGTAAGAAACGTATTGGGACGCTTCTTCAAGGCCATTTGGTTGCCTTTTTTTGGATCTCAAGCAAAATACACCAGACAGTTGTCGATCTCGAACTCGTATTTTTCCCAATGACGAGCATCTGTACGTATACGTGGCTAAAAAACAGATGAAAGAAAGTGACACGGCGAATCAAGTTCCAATCGTATCGTTGTAATACCACCAAAGTCATGTTCCCTGTTTGGTCAAAAATAGGTTGCCATTTTGAAAGCTGTTCATCATCTTGACACTAAATAACAGAGAGCTCTATTGCGCGAATCCGATAAGACGCTAATCAAGTACATTTACAAGTGTGCATTGAACATTCTCGATGGAAACGTTTTGCTAAGTGCAGCACACAAAAAACGCTTACGTAGACACGCCAGCATTTTCAGAAAGCTTGCAAACGCAAAAATTCATCCGTCGTCAAAAAAAAAATCATCATACAACAGCAAGAAAGTTTCTTACCTGTTTTGTTGGGTCCACTTGTTGGAACGGTATTGTTGATGCTGTTATAAACATGGAGCACGCAAAAAAATCATTTTTCTGCCTCAAGGAAGCGTGTATTGATTGCAAAAAGCATTTCCTAATGATGGTCTAAAGTCTGTGTCAACCCTGGGCACAGCAATGAGTCAACTTGATGCAGAAATGAGTGACATCTTGAATGAACCGTATACCAATGAGCGAGAAAAATAGAAGAAATACCAACAAATTTCACAACGATAT
Source organism: Copidosoma floridanum (assembly GCF_000648655.2). The sequence continues at coordinate 268,146 of NW_019384277.1, read as the reverse complement.
TTGCACCTTAAGGAATTGGGCAGCAAAAAAAACGACATGCTGACACGATCACAGAGAACACCAAGGTATCTTAAAAAAACGATCCCTCTAACGAGGACGTTGACGAGGACGAAGAGAAGCGTAAAGAGAAGGGAAGGTAGGATACTGAGGTTATCGAAAGTGCACCGAAAAAGTTTCGTCAAAAAGCTGCACTTATCATACGCCGATTGCGCACTACTGGTAACTTTGAGTGGAGCAATAAACATATTGTCATCATAGGTGGCGTTCGCATACCACAGTCGAACATTGTCGATCTGGTGAGTGATGCCTTAAAGAACAGGAAAAAACGCACACTGGTGGGCCGGGATCAGTTTGCAGTGGCACTTCTTATGGCAAACACTCTGCAAGAGTGTATCGAAAATGCTTAACTATTAAAACTACTGATCAACGACGACAACGAGGCCAACGACGGCAATAAATCAGAATCGCCAAAAAAGAGTTCGAGATCTACGTCGAATAGTGGAAGTTTTCTTGATAAAAATGGTACTGAATCGATGACGTAAAGAAACAGAAAAATAGAAAAAAAATAGAAACTGAGAAATAGAAAAAAATTTTAAGAAGTTGTGCCTTCGTTGAATTAAGTACGAACACGGCGTCAATTTAGCAGAAAAGTTACCAAGGCGAAGAAATAGAAGTAAAGCTCGAGGAAAAGGAAAAAAATAGTACTCTTGACGCTTTAACTGACTTGCTACCGTTTGAGATGCATGTACCTGGATACAAGTTTTGCGGTCCTGGAACGAAGCTATCAAAGCGCATTAATTATGGTGATGTGGATATAAATCTCTTAGACGAATCATGTCTACAGCACGATCTTGCCTATGCTATGGAGAAGAAGGGTCAACGTCTAAAAGCTGATCGGGTGTTAACTGAATTTGCTTTTTCGCATATGCTTGCCGGAGAAACACCGCCTGATGAGCGAACAGTCATTTTATTGACAGTATGCTGCATGAGTAGCAAGATTACATTTGAAAAGTTTTTTTTGTGCATTAAGAGAGCCATTGGACCTTAGTTTTAAAGGAAAGAAAAAAAAAAGTTATGCATAAGACTTGGCAAAAACTTTACTACGAAGGGGGGTGACCAACTGCATACGATGGTGGTAACAAACTTGTAAGTGCTCTGAAAAATAAATTTTTACGATCGAACGTTATTAGTTGGCTAGAGAGTCAAGATACCTATAATTTACATAGATCTTCAAGAAATTGCTTTCCCAGAAGAAGCTATAACGTGCGTAACTTTGACGACGTGTGGGAAGCTGATTTAACGGACTTGAGAACCTTCAAAACTTACAATGATGGCTATGCTTATGTTCTCGTTATCATCGATGTCGTCAGCAAATATGCATTTCCAAAGCATTTTAACATATTTTATCAAGAAACGACGATCGTACACCAATGTGTCTCCAAACGGATGAAGGTAAAGAATTTTAAGGTCTTGAAGTGCAATCCGTTTTACGAAAAAATGAAACTAAATACAGAGTAGCACGTAGCCCACAGACAAAGGCTGCAATAGCTGAACGTTTTATAAGAACTATTAAAGAAAGAATGTGGCGATACTTTACACACAAACAATCGACGCTTCGTAAACATAAACATTTTTTCAAGTATAATAGAGTCATACAATAGCATGAAGCATTTGTCAAAAAAGATAGCACCAGCTGACGTGACTTAGCACAATGTTGTGCAAGCACGAGGAAACATAAAGCAACGTTATGACAGGCATATTCATAAAAATCTAGAATACAATGTTGGGGATTTAGATCGTATCAGTAAAACGAGAAGCATCTTTGACAAAGGATGCGAAAGTGGTTGGATTTTAGAGTTGTTTAGAATTGTACGTATCTCTTGCATGTGACAACCTCTAGTATATTTTTTCAAAGATTTGGCTGACGAATACATTGACAATATCTTTTATGAGAAAGAGTTAAGCAGAGTGCGAAAAGAATTGAACGAGAGCTGCTTTGAGGTTGACAAGATATTGAAAATTTGAGGTAAAATACGCTCTAAAGAATATTTCGTCAACAGGAAGGAATATTCTGAAAATCTTAATTGATAGGTAAAGGGTTACTATTCAAAAGATATGAAATGAAGAACGAATTTTACGTTGTGTTGCTTAGCAACAATAGCATGCAGTATAATCCTGATAATGTTACTGCGCACTACGTGACAAGATTACCTCAGCAAATTAGTTTGCAAGGTCAGTGGAGTGTTGTTATAACAAAGATTTAATTACCATTAAGGTTTCAACATGCAATAAAAGATAACGAAAGAAAAATTACCGTAACATGTATACCACGACTACACAATAATGTACACAGAGAACGTCCTGTGATTCATGTAGATAATTACATACGACCCAGTCTATACGCAAATATCAAAGAAATGATACAAGAAGTCATTAGTTTTGATACCACACGAGATCTTGGGTTTTCAGTTTAAAAAGAGGTGGTTATTTAGTGGCTAAGTTAGTCTGTTCCAAAACAGTGCGCAGTGAGTACATGTATCACTTAATATTGTCCGAACAATTACGTAAGATCTTGGGCTTTGAAAGTGCAACGAGTCTTTTCTTGGAAGATAATGAAATTTGATACGTTCATCCACAAAATCTCGCCAATGCTTTACCGTCAATACTCATGACTTACAGTGACATATGTGAACCGTACATTGTAGGAGACTTTCAATCGCGTTTGTTGTGGGCGGTGTCGTTGGATCTTCAAGGTAACGCGTACGGTTGTGTCAAAAATAAAATTTTCTCAGGACCTATGTATATACCATTATTGTTTAACTCCTTTCGCAACATCAAAATCAATATAAGGGACCCGATTGGTGTCCACATACCATTCGACTTTGGGCCGCTGATGTTAACGCTTCATTTTGAACGAATCGGTGAAAAATTACGGATCCCTACGAGGACTTCTTTATTGCACAAAGTGGTAGTGGTGGAAGCCTAATCACAATTTCTGAAAACAGTGAAGATGGTGTTGGGCGCATTTACGTTGAATCCTCCTATCAACAAGGGCATGGAGGTATTGGATCGTTTCTTGCTGGAGTATTTTGGCGAGTTTTATCCCTTCTTAAAAGATGTGCCAAAGCTGTTGGCAAAGAAGATGTTTGGGCAGGTATGAACATTTTATCTGACGTCACCGCTAGAAATATACCTTTTAAAAAGACATTTCACACTCGTGTGATGGAGTTTGGTAATATGCTGAAGAGAAAAACTAAGGAAAAATTGGACAAGGTTTTGGAAGGTTTGTGATATAAACTTGGAGGACTCGACGAACCATTTTAGTTACGATTGCTTCGTAGAACTGTACAGTCGAAGCGTGGCTAGCGTAAGAGTAAAAAAAAAACTAAGAAAATGCGTAAGCAAGATAAAAAGAAAAAAAAAGGAACAATGAAAAGAAAAAAAAAAAAGGGACAGTGAACTGCAAGAGATTTTTTTGAAAGTTGAATTTTTTTAAAATTGCTTCTTTATACAGTCACTCGTGTGAGTGTTTCAATTCTGAGCTTTTTTAATTGATACTCCGCCAACTTAAAGAACTATCAGAGGATTGCACTGGATTCAATACAAGCAGATATTATCGCTCACTGATGATTTACCGATCGAATTTGTCGTACCAGATAATGGTGGCGAAAACACCGATCTCGCACACACAATGTTCAGTCTTCGTGTCAAGTTGGCCGAGAATAAAGATGAAGAATTGAATGCTGACGTAACATCTAAAATCTCAAAGACGGGAACAATCAATAACTTTATGCATTCGTTGTTCAATCAAATCAATGTGTTTTTTGATTAGAAACCTGTATCGCCTCCTGACAACGCGTACGCTTACAGAGCGTATTTGAAAACTTTACTAAATTACGGTCCTGCAGTAAAATTATCCCATTTAACGAGTGCATTATGGTACGACGATACGGCGTCAAAGATGGACTATGTGTTGACTGCCAACGTGGGACTCGTCAAGCAATGTACATTACTACCAGCAAAAAAGTCGATTGATCTGATTGGTCATCTTCATTGCGAAGTATGCAATCAGCAAAAGTTACTCACCTATAGCGTCGAGGTGAGAATGCGATTACTAAGATCTCACGATTGATTTTGTCTCATAGACACTTTAAACGTGATTCTTGTTCGCATTAAAGACACATATCTTTTAGTGAGACGCGTTAAAACAAGCCCGTCTGTTTTCATAGCCTATACCAAAACTTTGTTGAAGTGTACAGCAAAATATCTACTTACTCGTATCGAAGTAAATGCTGTGACCATGCATAGTGGTATTCATTGCGAAATTTTAGATAATACTGTTTTGGGCCAGTTACCTAAGCGGATAATCGTCGGATTCATTAAAAATCAAGCTTATAATGGCGATCGTACTATGAATCCGTTTAATTTTCATCATGTCAATATGAACTTTCTTTGTTTGTACATTGACGGTATTTAAGTTCCTTCTGAACCATTACAGCCGGACTTTAAAACGAATAATTTATATGTAGATGCTTTATACCTTGTTATCGGCCACGGGCGTTCACTTTCTTAATAAAAGAAATCACATTGATCGCAAATATTATCCCAAGGTTACTGTTTCCTTGCTTTTGATTTAACACCGGACTTATCAGCCATCGAATGTTCTCATTGGAGTCCTATTGAATACGGAAGTGTTAGATTGGACAATCGATGTGCCAACACTCTAACTTTGACTGTTGATTGTATAATATATACCGAGGATGAGAATATTCTCGAAATCGATGCGTCACGTCAAATCATGGTCGACTTTAGTGGTTAGATGGCGCTACTAACTAAAAATACTTACACACACTACTAGGACACGACAACCACCTCCCGGTTTTGTTACTGCTAGTACGCTCAATCATCCATAAATCGAAATGGAGCTCGTAGTCGACATTCAGTATTTCAAGGTGAAAAAAGACATAACGGTGCCGGAAGAAGTTGCTATCGTTGCTTTGAACAATGACTTTTCTGCACATTGGGTCGTGACACCTCTTTGTTGCTTGCAAAAATTAAGTAAGAAGGCGCAACGACAAAATATTTGGTTGTCCCGACATCATCATGAACTTGATTTCTTTAAGGATGAAGTACCTTTAAATGCTATTTTTGAAATTTTGAATAATATTGGAAGAAGTGCAAGAAAAATTTTCGTCAGATGTTGCGAAACGTGCTACAATTTACATAAAATAGCTCTTTGTTAAGTAATTAATTTAGAATACGATATCGACTGTCCACCTTTAGAAAACTTGTCATGGGAAGTGTATTGTATGCATTATGCATTAGAACCAAACGACCAAAAATATCAGTGTGCCTTAAATAACGCTCATGAACTGAAATCTTGGCTCGGCGAACGTATTGGAGAGCCTACAGATACTGCAGATCCTGTCGCAAATCACAACACTTACTACCGGTGTGTTCCCAGCTGACCAGATCCCACGGGTGTGGACGAAACTGACAGCATTTGTCATTAACACTGATGATCACACAAAACTGGGTATGTATTGGGTTGCTATATACGTTGATGCACATTCCAATGGCTTATATTTTGAAAGCTATGGTATTCAACCACATGTACCGCAGCACATTAATCGATTTTACAAAAGTTGTAAAAAAATGCGTTGAAATGTCAAATAGTTACAAAGCATATCTTTAAACGTATGTGATCAGTTTTTTTTAATGTTTTTCTTATATATGAGCAACGGTTTTGATTTCCAAAAATTGTATGACAATTTTTCCACTGATCTAGAAAAGAATGACGAAATTTCCACACATTTTATTTTATTGAGGTGTAGCCAAAAAAGTTAAAAAAGCTTGGTGTCGGGTGGAAGTGGTTGTCTGGTAAAAAATTTACAAATAAGTTGCAGTAAAATGTCTTTGATATTAGTGTATCCACAAATATACTTGTAATTTGCAGTTTGCGCATTCTTGAATGTCTACTACGTGACAGATACTAATATAACATTATTATGAATTCAAAAAATAAACGATGCCAGCGTTTTTCAAGACTACCTTTGAATGTTTGTGGTTTGTAAAAAATTCCATACTCACTGTTTTCATCGGCAAGTGATACATGATCATACTTGTTTTAATTGACGTTATCCTGAATGTGTTGTCAACGCAATTTTTACGCTGAAACGTGACTTACGACATCCAAACGTTTTTCACACTGTCTCTTTCAAGCTACAACTAATATAAAAAAAGTTGGATTAGTCGTTAGTCTCTACTTGCCTGTCATATCGTCAACACAATTAAACAGAAAAATGGAGTTCCACAAAAAGAGAGTTGGGGAGTCGGTAGCAATCGATTTCTTAAGCGTAAAGCAGTATTAGTAGCCATCTCTTTTTTTTTTGCAAGCTCTATGGGTTAAATAAATCATTTGGCAAAAAAGTCATAGTTGGTATGGAATATAAGAAATTATTTAAAAATGAATTGAAAAGATTCCTTTTAAAATTTTGGATTGAAACGAATTTAAATTTTCTTTTACAGACATTAAAAAGTATTCTTCCATGGACGACAGCAACTTGCAGGACATCAAAACTTATGGCCCCAACTGGTCTCTGAAGTTTACTGTAAGTTATAACGACAAAGCTATTGAGCTTAAAGAAGGATGGAGACAAGGTAAGAGTGATAGTGTTATGAAGCAATACCATTGTAGTTTAGTTCTAAATAAGCGAATTTATTAACAAATGTAATTATTGTTATTTCCGTGTATTGAGTGATTTGTCGGATTTGATGCCTACTGTTAAGCAGTAATTTGTAGATTAAATTTCAGAAAAATGTTGTAATATGTTTGAAGCGCAAATTGATCATTATAGACCTGATATTGTTAAGAAAATTGTAACAGATATGAATGATTAGTATTCTGAGACTGTGTATGAGAAAATCATGTCTATAGATACGACGAAATGCGAATATTTAACAAAAGAATGTGTATGCGGTTTTATATACAATATTGCGTCATTTTATACAATTGCACTTGTAGAGGCTGTGAATTTAAAAATAAAATAATAAACTCATGTACCTTTGTTGTTATTTACCTAAAACTCACACCAGATCCTTGTAAATTACATTTTATTTTGATGTCATAAAATAAAATTAAAAAATATTCTGAACTCTTTCTATTTCAGAAACCTATTATTATTACTATAAAAAAAATAACCATACTAAGCTAAAAGGAACAATTTCAACCTTTTTAGTAACTCAAAAGTGGAAGCACCCTCTTTCCACACCTAAAGTTGGGAGGGGAACCTAACCATGGTGGGGGCATGTACCCCGCTCCGCACGCCTCGTCTTTTCTCACCATGGAAAGCTCCTACTTAGGTGGTGGGGGTTTTTTGTGACGGCCAAAGTGTTGTAAGAACTATTTCTGTTTATTGTAAATGACACACTTACAATATTACATCTTGTTGTCTTAATTAAACAAATAAATGAAAAATATAATTACTAACTGTAAATGCAGCCATGCTCGAGCAGGTGCATCAAGCATTTCCCACAGTTTGCAATCAGAATCCCAACTTAAACCTACGTATTAAATTTTGAAATACTATTGTATACCTGCAAATTATCAACGGTTATGGTCCAATCCTATATACACCACCAGCACATCATCGGTGTCACCCAGTTTGTAAATGCATACAGCGCATTATGCAAGTTTACGCTTATACCAAAATGGTCAGCCCGTCATCACCGAGGATAAACAGAGAATCTAACTTAAATGAATTATCAGGACTTAGTAAAATAGTGTTAGGACATTCCACGTTGTTGCAGAAACTCAGCAGCGTCAGCGGGAAAGAATGAGAAAATGCGTTCACGACTACCAAGATACATACTAACTGCTGGGTTAATAGTTACTGTGAGGGGAGATACGTGGCAGCAGCAACAGTGGGCATGTCTGAAGCAAGAGCTTGTAAGTTAATCTCGAGCTGGATACTTTAGTGCAAACAGTGTGAGTTTGGGTAATTTTAGTGGAATGATTCAGGGCCCGTGTTAGAGAAGAGATTCAAAGAGAAAGAGAGGATTTTGGAGAAGCTGCGTAGAGTATTAAGAAAAAGAGATAAAAGTGTTTGCGTGAGCCTAGCAGCTACTGTGATTCACTAGGATAGTGATCTCTCTGGATCGAGTACGAGAGAAGTGGCTTGAATAAAGTGAAGAGGGTAAGAGAGAGCAAGTGAGGAAAAATGAAGCCGTAGGATGAAGGGCCAGCTCGAGGACCCCAGGCAACATTGCGCTATGGTGAACTCACTGACATTCGACCAGGAGATGAGGCTAGAGAGGGAGAACAAGCGAGAGAAAGACAGAGAGATGTTATATGTGTGCAGACGAGACAAGGTGTACGGTAGGCCGTAAAAGATACATGCTCAGGAGTGCTGCCAGTATTCGCGTGTTCTACCATGTGTGTGAGCATAGATGAAAGAGAGAGAGAGAGAAAAAGAGAGAGAGAGAATAAAAGTAGACTAATCACTTGTTAATTGGTATGAAAAAACAATTAATAGTGTGCAGTTATGTTGTTTTCTTAGATGAATTTTGTGCCAATAAATGTGAAAGTCTTGTGTACGTATAAGAGAGCCAAAAACTTACTTGTTTGAGAAAAGTGCCTGTGTAAAAATAAACCCTTAAGAGAATTTGCTATTTCGCACTCTTTTTTTCTCAAATAACCTGCCAAGTTCATTGCATTCTTATTTTTTTTATTTTTGCAGTGTTTTTTTTCAAGTCCAACAGTTTTTGCATTTTTTTTTATGTCTTGGTAAAAATTGTTCTCCTTGTACTTTGCTGTAATCCCCAACATTTAGTGGAAAATCATCAAGATGTGAATCTAGGAAATGTAACTTGCAATTCACTAAACAACTAAGTTTTATGTCATTTTTGACCAAATTGACTACCAATTCCCTATAATTTTTACTTTCAAGATTATACAAAAAAACTTCACCTATACTTCTGAAGATTATCTATGCATCTTTCTCTTTTTCGGACACTGTGAAAATAAATGATTTATCTCTTAACAACTTACGAATTTTAAGGCCATCAAAGATATTTTTTCTCAGTTTCGCATTAGATACAGCTAGAAATCGCTTAATCAAGTAAGCAAAAAATTGCCTATCTTTATGGAAAGCTTTTACAAATCATTTATTAAACCAAGCTTGATGTGCAAAGAAGGAAGAAGAGTCCCTGAATGCTTACTAATGCCTAATTGTTTACTTATTTTATTCTTATGTTTGGTTTGCACTATCACTTAAGTTGGCCAATCTCTCTTACTATAATGGTAACTTGGATCTCCACTTTTCCACAAGCTTTGAAACCAAGGAAAATTCGTAAATGCAGATTGCTTACCCAAAATTAGTGTGAGAATCTTAAGATCACTACAAATCTGCCAATTGTGTTTTGTGTATCTGATCTTATCCAAAAACATTTTTTTATTCTCATGTTTTTCTGTAATTGTCACCGATTAAGCAACAAGTATTAGAGAACCCACTTTTGTATCATGAAATAACAATGCTGTTAGATATTGTTTCAAAGAATTAAGAAATAATTTTTAATCATTGGGTTCGTATTCATCCTCTTTAAACTCATTCGTACGACCATATTTATTATAATAACTGAGTCTTGTTCTTAACTAAAGTATTTTTGAAAGTATTTTCAGAAAAAAAAATTTTTCTGAGCCTCTATTATGGATTGATTACGAGCCACCAAAAATCACTGTCTTTTACTTCTGGCAATGTGCATGGATAACTAAATACATTTATTTGAATAGCACTGTGAGAAAGAACGCCAAGTATTAATTTAGAAGAATGCTTTTCAATTTATTAAATAATTCTTTTTATAAGATAATGATAAAAGAAAAGAAAATTTTGTGTCCATTAAATCTTTTAACCATTGGAATAAATGCTCTGTGTGGCAACGCACGTTAAAAATTGAAATTCCTATGGCAGTGATATTTTGATAAAAATTCTGTAGTTGTATATCGACAGCGTAGATGAACTGCTCTCTTAAGATGGCCCATCACACGTGTACTGTTTGATTGCGTGACATTAGACCATCAGATCTACAAATATCTGGTCATGATGCTGCCATAGCACAAGTAACCTGTGTCTCTTCATACACAATCACCTTTTCGATAGCTTATACCAAATTATTACTCGGCACACCCAAATTTTCTCGATATCATTGAGAAGCTTATGATTCCTATTTTCATCTCCTAATTTTATACTAAGTGTTGAGGTATATATAAAAAAATATCGTAATACTTTTAATCAATATTGTGTGGCCGTTTGTAACAGCCTAAATTAATTATAAATTTTTAAGAGATTTCTTTTCGAAAATTGCTTGTCAACATAGCTTTAAATTTTTAGAGATGATTCAATTTATATTTAAGTATAATTCCTCCAACTTTCGTTGATACGTAAGGTATTTTGATTTCGTAAT
>NW_019384277.1:204075-254820 GCF_000648655.2 Copidosoma floridanum | reverse complement strand
AATAAAGGTTTGAAAAGCAATTTTAATAGTATCTTTTTTTATACATGCTATTGAGTCATTAATATACGTCAAGAAAAAGAGCGGCTCTATGCCTTCTTTGTTTCATCAAACGACACATGGAAGGAGTGTCCACATACAGTTGGTGAGTAAAAGAGTTTAAAAAAAAGGCTACTTGTTTTTTATGAGATATTAAGTAAAAAAGACGAATTTTGTAGTAAAAACTGGCTCTGTGCTCAATCAATTAGCGAACAGTTCATATCCTCATACCAACGAAGTATAGCTGTCAACACAATGAGACCTTAGATCGTAAGACCGTAGATAACAAACTCAACTATCATTAGTAGTATACATATAGCTTTGTCTTTTATCATACATAAGTACATACAAGAATATAGTACATGTTATTTTAGATAAAAGTGTTATAATAATAACGAGAAATAACAAGGAAAAGCTCCATGGTTTGGTTGAAAAATATTTTATAAAAACGCTGCAGACACAAAAATCTTTCTTTATTAAAGGTAAAACTACCGGTACTAGTCAGGTCTGATAAGAAAACAGAAAATACGCTCATTGAATCTCTTTAAGTTTGTTAACGTGAGGCTCACAACGACAAATTAGCAGGAGAAAAAGTAAGATTAAAGGTAAAAGTTTACACAACCAAAAAAAATGTTACTGAGGACAAATGTGAAAGCACTCAATGGACTTTTTCATAAATTTTTTTTAGACCTTGGTACAAGAAAACTTTCATGATGGTAGTGATGACAAAAAAAATGCTTGCAGCACTGTTTTAGTAATATTATAGCCGAAGAATTGTTACTAAAAAAAAATCTGTGGAATACACATACCGTGCGTAAACAAAATATTAATAGTTTGTTTGGATATATCAGTGCCCTCCGGTGAATTTCCAAAATATAAATAATTTTATGAAAGGCAAACTATATTCCTTGTACAACATAAAATCAAACTAAGTAAAGTACAGTCGTAGTATCGACAGGTGTGTTGTTGAAGAGCTGATGGAGAAGATGTCAGAAAAAACGTATATGGTACACCCTGATTTTAAAGATCTTGTGAAAAATATAATTCCTATTTGTACTTACCTTTAAAATATTGAAGAAGCATAAACATTATACACTACTCTCGTAAAAAAATTTTTAAAATAACAAAAATTATAAGTTGTTCGATTGGAAAAATAAATAACTGCCAAGTACTGACGTAATAAAAACTTACTTTCGTTCCACTCAGGTAAGAAGAAGTTACGTAGCAGAAAAATTCGAAAAAAAATTTATATGTATAATAAAATACTTTTCTCGCAAATTCAGTAACTATACATTATTAATATTACATTTGATTTCCAGAAAAACTTTAAATATTTATTCTTAAGCCAAGAGAGTCTTCAAGGAAATCAGCAGCAAAAATTTAATCACATCGCTTCTCTTTTCTTCCTTTACTTTGTCTTCGGTAGTGCTAAACGACTACAGTATTAGCAAACGTAATCACCGCTTTATTAACTGCATGTCACTAGAAAACATTCGAACTACACCATAAATATAATACTTCAATCATTAAACACATGGAAAAACACACAGTATAATTAATACCTAACGCATGCATGTTTATTTAACAACTTGATATCTACACTGCTTTATGATGTAAGCAAGAGTGTCAAAAATTTTCGATTGATCTGCAGTTACCAAGGGTGGTAAAAATATAAGAAGGGGGTGTTATATCCCGAGTTGATACGAACTATACTATAACTACAAGCTATCCATCCGTCGAATTCAGATAAGACGTATTATGAATGTAAAGCAAGCTCATATGACAAAAGGAGCTCGTACGTCACTTATGTGTGCACGTGTGTGTATTAGCTTTAAGGTGAATGCTTCATAATATGCTGACATAGAATACGGCCAGCCTCGTTATAAAAAACAGTTCTCCTTAGTGATTTCTCAACTCCGTTTCACATTCCTTTAGAGCCTGATGATTGCCCACATTCCTACATGTTTTAATACACATATAAAGTACATAATCATAACTATATTTTTAATTTCAGAGTAATTTCAAGCTTCGTAATCCACCAAAAGAGGCTGTTACAAGTTGGAACAATTATTCTTTGTTTATTTTATGTTTCCATCGAATAATAGAATATTCCATCTCATCTTTTGCTCGACATAGTTCTAATTTTTTCTTTGCATCGATGCAATCCTTTTTTTTTCTTGTATGTTTCCTTATACTTTCCCTTATGCTTTTCTTTTGGATTTTAGCCTCAGATTTACCTAAAATGGTAAATTACCAATGTAACAAGAATCTTCTGCATATAAACCATAAATTTTTGCCTTTTACATTTTCATGAACATGTACAAAATATTCTTGAACCCCTTCGTGCAGTTTAAAGATTTCATTCGAAAGATCCATGCCACATACATTATCATTCAGGGTGTACGTAAGACCGGAGACTTTATCAGAAAAAAAATGAATAGTCTTTAGACAAATCTTACTATTTCTCACTTGAACATAAAACGATTTCGTGCTTTGCAATATTTAATCGAATGCCATGATGTGTAAGATGACGTAATTTATGTTGTATTGTGCAATCATTGTAATTACATAATATTACAATAAATACCTTATTGAACTTTTTTTTACCTCACGAGAATAATGCAGTTGTTATAAAACACCAAGTACCATACTGTGCTCATGCAATATAAAGGTTATGTTAACACCTATGCTTCGTTGATACAAGGATTTAAGCTCTTTCGCCAATTGATTTTGCACAGAGCCAATTTTTACTACAAAAATTTTTTTTCTTACTGAATATTGCATTAAAAATAACAAAAACCTCTTCTTTTTATTTTCTCACTCACCTACTGCATGTAGACACTCCTTCCATGTGTCGCATGAGGTACGTTGAAATACACGCACACTGTGTTATCGTGTAAGCCGTACAGGCTTCCGTAAATAAGGCATAGAGCCGCTCTTTTTCTTTTCGTATGTTGATGACTTAAAAGCATGTATAGGAAAAGATACTATGAACATTGTTTTTCAAACCTTCAGTTATTATAAAAAACATTTATGATTCACTCCTGTAACGTGAAATATTGGCCAGATTAATATATAGGGTGTCACATTATTTGAACTGAAAAATATATCAAAAATAAGTAAGTTTTGTAAACAAACATCTAGAAATAGGCTTTAAAATTTAACGACAGCCTATACAATACAACAGAGAATAAATATTATACATAACTTAATAAATAGGGCCATGAAAGTGTAAGATCGTGCATTCGATTGTAATATTATTAAGAATAAGACAAAAATATTGCATGAATAGAATATCCTACACATTTTATTACTAAATTTATAAGAACATGACTTGCGCAAATTGATGCCTCAGAATCATTAAACCGTATACTTGTAACATGCGATATCAACAATATTATTTGTTTGCCTCATTTCCCTAACATTTTCGAAAAAACCAGACATCATAATAAAGAGCTCTTAATAAGCAGTATTTCAAAAATGACAAAAAATTTCATTACATTGTTAAATTACGTAAATAGAAAGGAAAAAAGTTGGAAAACACTAACGTGGTGTACGGGAAATTTTGTGCAACAACTATTCCGCAAAATACACAGGTAAAATAAAGAGAGCACTTAAATAGGGGAAAAGGGAACATATATATAATTACCAAACTGAATCTGTTGAATCTGTGTTAAATGATGATTTAAGTAAATAAATAAATTTTTTTATTTACTTAATACTGTATTATATCAATTCTCTCAGTTATTAAAATTAAGAGCTGTCAAAAGAGTCATACTTAACGACAGTCATCATCTAACAAAGCTTACTGTGTACTTCGTGCCTCTTGAAAGTAATAAGTGACAACTGAAGCTAGCTGCTAAGTCTAAGCACATAGACTTAGCAAGTACCGACCCAATAGCATGAAAGGCAAGGGTGTTTTAACTAGGGCTCTTCGCAAGGTGCATTTATTTGAATAGCCTCTTAGTCAGTATATTCACTTGGCTCATCGAGTGCCGACCAATCATTTATAAATTCTTGTCAGAGGTACCACTAAACAGTAACATAAAAACAACCGTGTGAAGAGAGATAACAAAGGTCCAGAATTTCCAGGGCAGGAGAAATAAGTTCAGTCGGTATAATACATTTTAATAACTACACACACGTAGTCTCTCTCTCTCTCTCCTTCATTTTTCTTAGATAGGTAAGAGGCAAGGATTGGGACAGTCGGCTCATCCTGCGATCCGTTAGGGAAGTGTGAGACGAAAATCCACAAACATTTAGTTTTTTCTGGATGATAAAGTTAAACTAATAAGATTTTTCATTCAGCAATCTACACATAAAATTCCTAATAATCATTTTTTGAAATAGGATGACATTCAAATATTAGACAATGAGCCAAATCGCAAGAAACAAGTAACTTCCGAATTGGTCTATATAGTGTCAAATGATAATAACAGAAATGAGCAGAAGAACCTATACATGCTAAGTCACACTGAAAAAAGCTTAAAAATTAAAATACGTTACTGACCATATCGATCAATTTGATACATAGACCTCATGATGTATGTATGTAAATATGTGTGCTGTATAAATTTGAAATCTGCGTAACGTTGATACTTTGACCTGTTTAACTTGCGTTCAAGTGAATGTGGTAACGATTGATTATTTTTTTCAGTGTTTGTGATAAAGGTAATCGGAGTGCTTGCGTTTATTTCTGTTATTTGGTAGATTTTATACTAATTTGATAATAAATTTTTGATAAGGTCTGAAGAAGTCCATGCTCCAGTTGATAAAACGTTGCCATACATAAAGAACGTGTTGTATGTTTCTTTTTGTTATGAAATTTGCCCACAAAAGATCATCCAAACAATTTTTAAAGAGTATCAATATAAAGAGCAAGGAATATCATAACATGAAATTTTAAGGATTAAAATTTTTTCAAAGTAAATATTGGAATCTTAGTGATACATATTTGTTTTTATTATTTGTGATAGAGATGATTTTGTTGCTTCAGGTTAGGCTCGTGACTGGCATCTGTCTCGCCTTGCTTTGCTATCAGGTGGGACGGTGAGGTTGGCTGCATCGAGTGAGTGGCGCGCCTGTCACGTTTGAAACGTGGTCTAGAGAGAGAAGACTAGAAAGAAGCTAAGGACTGATTTCCCGAGCCCAGCCTCGCGGATCCGTGTCTTCCTGACCTGATTGCCAAGCTTTGACCAGTGAAGAATAATACAAATAATTATCTCCGCTCAATTATCCATTTGGTCCTTCAATCCACATTCAGCATCAAGAGCGCCAGCAGACAGCAGGTTATTTGACCGAAAAAGCATTGACACCAAAAACGATGTAAGTAGGTAGGAGTGAGCAAGGAAGCCAAGGACATTGGTTTTCTTGTGAAAATATGGTGATCTGTCACGGTTGCTTCGCTGTCTGCGTTGCACATCAGGTTCATCGATCGTGCAAGGTACATAATCTCCAAAAATCACTGCAGGCAACTGGAGCCTGCACAGCGCACCACGTACACTTGATTGAAAGATTCCTATCTTCAAGGGGCTGCCATGATTGCTTCAGGCTTACACTACAGACGAAGCCCATGATTGCGCTTGAGCTCAACTAGCACAAACTGCCACAGCTATGTGGAGGTTATGTCACATGTTCACTAGTCGCTCGCATGAGGGGTCTTAACCTTTATTTTCGTATCGTGAACGGAACACATAGCCGTGCTCGAGACCGATCCCCACACAAGCTGCCAGGATCGCTCCAGGGTTATGTCACAGACCGTAGAAAAGCTCGGGCGAGAAACAAGAAATAAAACAGTGGCTATGGTAGCTCAGCAGCCCATGTCACAGGCAGCATCAAAGCGCGCGCACCACCTCACCCACTACTTAGTTCGTCACCCGGTGGGGCCTGGGGGGGGGGGTTAGAAAGAAATTAAGTAAAAATTTGATTTGATAACAAATGTTAAACTCTTACCACTTCGTCTTTTCAACAACAGCTGGTAAGACCTTCTGGTAATTAACCACGCTCTGGCCAACGTGATCGTTCGCTTCTCACTATCGGTCAAGGCAGTCAAGGCAGATCAGTGGTCTCTAGGGCAAGTCCAGGCTTGACTTGAGGTACTGGAAAGCTAATGGGTTGACTTGGCCCTCTGATGATATAGAACTACTTGCAGTAATGCACCACCTGTCTGCAACTGCACGCTCAGCCCACTGAACAGCTAATGGCTTCGGTCCCCTTATCCCATGACACATCAGCTTGCGCTTTCAGTCAAACAGGCATCGACTACGTCAGGCCCTTCAAAGTGCTGGCCTCAAGGGGCCACAAAATCCGCACCTTGAAAGCGTTTATCGCCATCTTCGTATAAATGTGCACGAAAGCCTTGTGACCCGAGCTTGTTGGGGACCTGACTCGCCGTGTCCTTCCCTGCACACTGTTCTGGTTCTATGGTTGGCATGGTAGACCAGCCCAACTTTGAAGCAAGAATGCCACTGGCTTTCACAGAGCAGATGCCGAGCTGTGAGAGGCGTTGCTAGAAGCTAAATTTCAGTGGGACCTTGTTGCTGATCAAGGAGTCAGATGGAACTTCATCTCCCTGGCTGCCCCTTACTTTGACAGACTGTGGGAAGCTGGCGTCAGTGTTGTGAAACCTAACCTGCACCAGGTCATTGGTGCCCGACATCTGACCTACAAAGAGTTTAGTACCATTTTTGTTAGTATCGAAATAGCGCTTCATATCCAACCTCTCATGCCACTGTCTGTAGATCTTGGTGACTTGGACGTACTCACTCCCGGTCAGTTTCTCATTGGCGTGACGCCCACCTCAACCACCCTAGCTGATTGACCAGACGAGAATCTCGACAAGCTGAGCCATTGGTTTTTTGTGCGAGGAATGCGCTACCTTCTCTAGCGGCGTTAGAGCCAAGAGTACTTAAACACGCTGTAGCAGACTTTTAAATAGACGAAATCGAGACGAAACAGCAACGGAACTTTGCCATTAGGGACGTTGCAGTTTTCCTGGAAGCCTCTGTTAGCTGATTCAGTTGGCTGGGCGCTGGCATCTTTCGCGCATCACCTGGATGCATCTAGGTCCTGACGGACTGGTCCACAAAACAACGATCGAGACCGCCACCGGAAAGTACATTCATCCCATTAGAAAGATAGCTCACCTGCTGGTCACGCTTTTTGCTGCTCCAGGCCTGACCACTACTAAGCCACGACGTGGCCCAGACTCCAGTGCAGCCCAGGCTTGTGGGTGGCGCTTATCTTGCCTCACTATCAGGTGGGAACGCCAGAATGGAAGGCTAACTGTATTGAGTGAGTGGCAGGCTCGTCACTTTTTGAATGAGACGTAGAGATAGAGGACTAGGAAGAAGCTAAGGATTGTTTTCTTGAGCCCCGCCTCGCAAATCCATGTATTTCTAACCTAATTGCTAAGCTTGTACCTGTGATTAATAGTACAAATAAAAATCTTTACGTAACAAACCAAATTTTGTAGAACAGATTAATGGTAACCTTAGAAGTTCTCTCAATTGTTTTTGAGCTTTAGAAACAAATTTATGACAGTAGAAGCAGTTTATGCTTTTGTGACGTTCTGTATGAAAAAAGATTTTCGCATTATCTCATTTTTTTACACTCTGTGTCGTCAAATATGATACTCGAGTCAGGTAGAGCCTTATCCAGAGAAATGTCTGTTATATGGTTGCTAAATATAAAATACTCTTTCTTCTTTGAGATTTTTTAAGCCATAGATGTTTACTGCACCATCAGACCGAAAAATAACGTATACACTTAATTCTTATCAAACCAAGGCAATCAAAAGAAATTCCTTGGACCCTGCTCCAAAGGTTCCTTAGGCCTAGTAATTGTCCTGTTATTACGCAGTATCAGGTACAAATACTCCATTTGTGGGCTCCAACAGCTAAATAAGAAACTTACATTGCAACTTTAAATACAGATAAGCATTTTTGATTCTGAATTTGTTGAGGTTAGTGATTAGTGCTAGCCAACTGTTTGTTTTTTTTACAGTTGATAGACCAAAAAAAACAGCTCTTGTTGTATCAGGTAAAAAATCATGACTGTATATTATTTTTGTATCTTGCTCAAGGATTTTCTATGAATTCCCTACTCAAACATTTATATTTTGCTCCATAGATCTACGTTTTACAGAGTTCTCACGTAAATAAGACTAAAACATGTCTCTGTATACAGTATAACTGCATGTAGCATACGCTTAGACTTTTGAGCTCATTCGTATTTCTGTTGTTCATCCTTGCTAATCAATTTTTTTACATTTTCTACAATAAACTTAATTTTTATGCCTATAACGCTGGTGTTTACTGCATGCTTACTCAGCTAAAACTGAAACATAATAACTAATAATGTATTATAATATTGTTTGAGGCTTTTTTTGTAATGATTTTTTTTATGTTGCTAATCAATTTGCTTAAATTTATAACAAAAAGTTAAAAATTAGGTATCCCAGAGCTGTTATTGACGGTGTCCTAAAATATACAAGTAAAAATAGTTCTTTACTTATATTTTTAATCTTGTCCATCGTTGAGCACTTAAAAATTTAATAACACATTGTTGCAAAGGCTTGAGAGTTATAAATACACTTCTTGATAAACATCGACATTAGGCTAATAAGGAACAGTATGTTCTCTATGTGCAATATTATTCTATATGAAGTAGTTACCAGCACATAACTGCGACTTTTATCTTGAACAAAAGAAGTGTATGCTTCCTCGTTTAATTCAATAAGCTTTGGATACTTGAAACTCACTTTGTTAGATGTATATCTTAGATTTATTTGTTAGATTTATAATAATTTTTTAGACCTATAAAAAGTTAGAGTTAAAATAGTCTTACTTAATGATACGAAGGTTTTTGTGGTCTCTAGCGTAGCGGTAAGCCATGTGCTCATGGAAGACAATTTTATTTCATCAAAACTGACCCTACACGTCTACAACGGACCATTGACAAGCACCTTGCGGTACACCTGCAAAATTTGAAAATCTTACATAGGCTCTTTACTTTTACTGGTACCTCGATTACACTCACTTGCTTTATGTAGTATTTCTAACTTCAACTCAATTTCAACCTTACTCGAAGGAATTATTTATTACTACCATTCATAAGAGTGAATAAGGCACACTAAAATTAAAACACGGAGAATAAAAAATCAAAGTTTGTTTCTTGTTAAAAGAATAAGTTATGAAAATTTTACGTTTTGTTGCAAAAGGCTTAGACATTTGAATTGTAGTAATTAGACAAATTTAGTTAAGAAATGCACAACTTACAATCACAGTCCTGGTAGGTTGTGCATTTCATTGTGGCTGCTGAAGTTTTATTTAGTTTCATGGAATTGTTGATAAGTCTGTGAACTTTCAAGTATTAGTTTGTGTGCTAGTAGATAGATAATATTTAACCATTGATAGTCATCAAACAAAACAGTTTATATTTTAAAAGAAATAGTACGACTTTTAAAAGCTAAGAAAGTTAGGTAGTGCCCAAATGACTCAAAGTAAATAAAATACTGTAAAGGACTTCTGAAAAGTATCCTACTCACTTGGGCTAAATGGCTTCAAGATTTTCTTTAGTTAGACAAACTTTTAAATTCCTCATTAAAATGAATTCAGTCTTAATCATGATATCCTAGAAATTCATGAGTTTCTCGTTTCTTTTAAATCAGCTTATACTGCCACCATTTCTTCTAAAGTTATAGGACCAGGAGGAGCTTTTTTAGTATTCTAGCCACTTATACTTACTCAACTCGAAGTAATTTGTATCCTAAGACTTGAGTCATGTGCTGGTTATCTGTTAAATTAAGTTGTTCATCACTATGTGGAAAACTGTGCATTTACTCACTCTAGTGAAAATCCACAGTTTTAGATGGATAATATGTCACACTATAGAAATACCATTTAGAAAACGAAAAGGTTAGGTAAATTTGGTGAGTTATGTTAATATTTCGTAAGGAATTTTTGAAGCCCTTAACCATTAGATTTAATTAGTATTTTTGCTGATAGATCTACAGCCTTAAAAAATTCTGAAATCAAAATATATAAACGGTAACGTTTTGTTTGGTGCAACACTCAGTTTGTATGACACTCGTAGTATAGTACTGTCTAGTACTCCTTTTATAATAGGATCAAGCTAGGTAATATTAACTTCTGACTGACACTCCATGAAAACCTGACATTTAATACATTAATGCCTTACGATGTCAAAAGTATGTAAAAGTGTTAGGGTAAACGTCAAAATTACTCAGTTTGATATTTTTAAGGTACGAGTACTAAAAACTATTACACTGCTCGTAACATACAAAATGTATGTTATACACAAAAAAAAAAGAAAAAACTGGACCGTTCTTATACTTTGATCTTAGAACTTTTTACGGCTACAAATTCATAAGAAAGAATACTATCCATTGCCTGCGTAAGTTTCTCACAAAATATTAACTTAATATTTTAAACTTGCTTAACCACTTGCTTAACCCTTTTGTTTTATTAAAAGCATTTTAATGAAGATATCGTAACTTTTTAGAAAAACGCCATTTTTAAATGTTGATATCAAAAAACTCAATTAGATTAGAGATCGTTTCTATTAGAAACTACTGGATAGAAATGAAGTCTGTACAACGTAGCTGACGTAACCTTTATTAGTCTCACTAAATTTTTATCTAAATTTACTAACATTAAAATGTTTTGAATACTCGAACGTGTAAAGAGGTTTATTTGTTAATTAGCTGATGACTTTACCAAATAAAATAAGTATTCTTCAAAATAGAGTGTAAGCATTTGTATCTGAAATGTTTTTTTACTTTTTTTTTTTTACCGTTAAACAGCTTTATTGTTTATTTCACAGAAATTTTTCCTTTTAGCTAAGGACATCAAATAAATTACTTTTTTCAATATAATCTTTTAATATAATACTTAGTGTTAAGATTTAAAGATTTTTTCTGTATATTTTCATGAATTGGAAAATGAAAAAAAAAATTCTTGATCATTGAAGGTTAGGTTTTCTTTGTAACTCTGACAATGTTTAATAAGTTATATGGTTTAGTGTTGTTATACAACTTACAGGAAAAGAATAGAAAATTTTTAACTGTTACTTATAAAAGCTTAAGAAGGTCCTTTCGTTTACATTTATTGATCTACTGTTGACATATAGTAAGTCCTAAGTAGTCTACGATATTGCATTCGCCATCTTGAATTTTCAAATTGTAATTATGAATTCGTAATCAGAGACTCCAATAACCTCCAAATATGAATATTTGTCAAGATTTTGGTACTTAATAATTTTTCAGTTTGCCATATTGGATCCGCTATCTTGAATTTGAAAATTATGATCCCAGATTTGTAATTAGCGACCTCAAATACCCGTGAGTAGGGATTTTAGTCTAGATGTAAGCACTTGATCAGATTTTGGTCCACCATGTTGAATCCGACATCTTGAATTCAATTATTATGATAATGCATTTCAAAATATCTTATAGTATAATATAAAATTATAATTGCCCAATTTTACTCCATGAAATGAGACTTATCCGTTAAAATAACTGTGTTTTAGCAGGTTTTGCTTATTTTTAATATTTGAGGTTAGGTCAATAAAATTTAAATTTAGAAGTTAAAAATTAATTTCAACAGATGTCTTGTGAATCGTACCTTAAAACAAAACACATCCAAATAGGTAAGAAATTCTCGTCTCTAGATAATTTTGAACAAAAAAAGTCAGTTTGGGCCTACTGTGTGACGGGATACATACTCCTTGTGTGTTCCCTGTGTATAACGTATATGAGTAACGGGGATCCATCAGCCAGAAGTGTGAGGAAAAAGCGTGCACTTGTAGGGAGGGGGAAAACAGAGCAAGGGTCTAATCCAGGTCTTTCAATTTCTCGCAAATCACTATGAGTTGGACGGTTATACGTCATATATATATATCTTACAAACTCCACTGCTAAATCTACAGGTTAGGTTATTATGTTATTGATTAATTGGCCAACTTGCAGCAATTTGCGAGGTATCAAAAGACCTGGATCAGACTCCAGTAGTGCTGATACACACAGAGCAGGAGAGAGAGCCAGGTATCGCAAAGATATAAAAAGTGTTCACTTCCATTTTTGCTGGCTAAAAAAAAAATAAGAAAATAAAATAGAATAAAGGAAATTAAAAATCTAGAATCAAATTATTAAAAAAAAAAACTAGGGGGTATAAATAGGTAATGGGATCCACGAAGTTCTTTAAACATAAAAAAGACTTCTAGTAAGCAACTTTCATTTTATGGAAATCTGTCGTTTTTATAATTCCAGCCCCCCAAGCACGTGACATACAGAACTTTGTTTGAATAAATAATCGAATAAATAATTTATCATTAGTTGAATGTATTATCAGTAAATGCGCATGAAAATGAAAAATAAATTACGAACCACACGATTGGTACAAGAAACCGATTTAATATAGTCGGCAGCGCTCGTAGCAAAGCGGGTAAGGTACTCGACTCGTATGCAGGAGGTCAAGGGTTTCAATCTCTTAATTGGAAAGTATTTTTTTTCTTTCTTTTTTTTTAAGAATTGTAGAAGATGAAAGTTAAAAGTAAGATAAAGATTATTGTAAGAAAACAAAATTAAAATTCGCTTAAAAATTCATTGCTTGGGAGTGTGAAGGGAAGTGGTAGACAGAGGTGTGAAGGAGACCAGCGCAGCATGGTTGGAAGATGTGGGGTGGGGTGATGGGACGTGTGTAGGGGACTGATGGTAAGGACGACGGGCTAAGGGGGGAAATACAATGAATTTGGAGGAAGAGACTTCCGGTAAGCCACTTCCGTTTCATAAATATGTCGTTTTTAAAATTTCAGCCCCGCCAGGACGCGACATAAAGAACTTCGTTCTAAAAAAAAAAAAAAAAAAAAACAAATTGAAGGGAATTTGATTATTAATCAAATGCACAAATTTTTGTAAATGTATGTTATTTAAATAAATAGAAGTACTTTTTTAGTCGACATTCATACACCTGACTCTCACGTCCATGTAAGCTCAGGTGCTACAATCACATAACCAGTAAAAAATTTGTGGAAAACTTGAAGATTCAAATTAATAAGTGTAGTAATATACATATTCCTATTGCCATGTCATAGCGTGATACTGTGTGCAGTGTTCTCGTATACAATGTATACATGCACGTATGTATGTGACTGTAACTTGTTTACAGAATTATAGATGCAACCATGAAAGTGTGCAAATATGATGAGTGTGTGTGTGTACTTTCTACTTTTACTGTACCAATGTGTACATCTTCTCCTGCGTGCATGTGTATAGAATTTACCAGATAATATTAATACTTTATACACTAGCTAATGTTATTATTTTAAAAAAGTACATGAACAAATCATTTCTGCATGTATGGAAAATCGATGCCGTCAGCCAGTATTGATTAAACAGGTATCTATATCAGTATTTACAAGGCAGTATAACCTATAAATATGGCAAAGTATGCCGTATTTTCAAAAACACAACAATATAAAGTAAAAGTAACGAGTTTTACGGGTTTTCTCATGAAAATAAAAATATTGTGATGCACAAAAACAGAGGCGTTAAGTTGTGAAAAAACTTAACCTTAATTTATTATGTTGTTAAAGTACCTTCATAAACTAAAGAGGAAAAATCATTGAAAAAGTTATGTAACGCTTAGTACAGGATAATAATAACCCAGAAATGACTATCCATGGTCATGCGTGCACAGAACCTTCAAATATTAAAAATATGCCATATCTTTAAGAGCAAGCAAAATATAGAAAACATAACAAGTCTTACAAGTCTCTGAAAGGGCAAAATTATCATTGCTTACAAAAAAAATATGTTAAGTTATGCGAAGACTCAACCTCAAATTTCAGTTTTTCTTATATTTTTCTATAAAATCAAGGTGGAAAACTTGTCAAAAAATTATAGCGAATTTACAAAATTATTACAAATATGAAGAATATATTTCTTGTTTTTTGGCGAATAATAACCTTAAAAATTATTTTAAAAAATTTCCGAGCCTTTTATACATGATAAATGTGCAGGGAAGACTTATTGACATTCGGTAAAGATAGCGGGGGGAGACATGTGCGGAGCATGGGGAAACCAGCAATGAGTAAAGATTTGATAACGCCATACGGGTCTTCAATGTGTGAGTTTTCATCTATTCACATCAGGTGTCTGCTCGTCTGCTGCGTTGGTTACGACACTGTTATACGTGTATGTTCTATATTTTTGTTATGAAGCAGTAAGTATTTGACTTTGATTTGTTATAAATATGTAATGAAAATAAATAAACAAGTAATTGAAGAGACTTGTGACTATTGTATTTATGTTCGTAGATTTCATCCGTAAAAATGCCTAATGCCAAACAGTATAACCTCCAAGCTTCGAAAAATGAGAAAGGAACAAAAATAATCATTAATTCGAATCTTTATAAGAAAATAAATTAAGTGTTATTAAAATATATTATTATTTTTATGTAGGAAGGGGTGGCTGTCATGTATACGCTTGTATACAGATAGAAGCTTGTATTTTATGCGAAAATACGTTAAAATTTACGGTAATATTGAAATATTTCCTGATTGTCGTCCCAGAGCATTTTGAGTTTCCCGCCACTTGTGATGTTGCCGTTGCGTTTCTAACAAACTTTTTATTTTATTTTTATACATTAACGAATCAGACGATCATCACGAAACTTCGTATACATCTAACATATAACATTATCTGTGACAAATAGAAAAATTGGCAAAACTTACTGGGCCAATTTGCTTAAAACTAAGTTTTAATCAGTTTTTTCATAAGTGACCATGTTGAAATGACTGAGCTTTAAAACTTAATATATTGAAAACAAAACAGATAAACCTCTTAAAATTTTGACAGGTTTATTGCAACAACAATAAAAACGTCTGGTAAAAATTTTAGAAAAATTCATTGGAAAATTCTATCTCTACTGAACGTCCTTAAGTATGTCACCGTAACCTGCGAAAAAGAATACATGTTGAACTTACACGTATTTACAAACCTAGTTTTTTACAGTACATCTGTGATTTCTACATATATATGTGAGAGCTTCGTTTTTACTGGGGAACTCCGAGTCCCACACTCTGGTGTTCTTATTGTATTTCATTCATACTTACCATAAAAACCAAATAACCTCTACAGCTAATGCGTGTTTACCAACTACAAAGACCATAGAAATGGTACGAGTATTATCTTAACACTGTTACCAACAAGATTTTTGATTTTCTGCTGACAAATAATTTATTTGCTGCAAATCTTACTTCAGATACTAAAATTATTGTATTCACGTTTGAGGCACATACAATTTAGGGTGAGAATAAAAGAAGATTAATGTATTCGAGGTATAAAAATTTTCATTAATCATTTAAAGTTGGCCAGTAAGTAAGCATGATACCTTAGAAATGTCACGTCTTGTTTAGCTTTGTTTAATGGCTGTGGATACACTTATACATACATGCGACCTTGACTTATCACATGCAGTTTATTTTCCGTAGTATACATTGAAAGGGTCTCTTTTATATGAGAAAGTAGTGTGGGTGGTAAGGACAGAGGTTCACATACAGTACCACAACAAAAAGGAATAAATACGATTGAAATATGATTTATTATAAAAATGACAAAAATAATATCAACAATGTGTATTTATTCATTGTTCGAATAAATCGCATACAAATATCAAAACGGAACGGCCAGTTAACAAAATTGCCGCGCTGGAGAAAAACAAGTGGCATATGGCCGGTAACGTATAATATAGTGCGGTAAAAAAAATGTACCTACACGCAAAAAAAGGAAGAATATGCAGAAATACAAATGTTATAGTAAAAACGGCGTGGGACTAGTTTCCAGTAAGTCACATGGCTGAACGCAAAAGAAAATAATAATAGTTGTCGGAGGTGAGTTCCGAGAATTTAAGTACAAACTTTTCGCGTATAACAACGACTGTAAGGTGAGCTTGATATTGTTATGATCCGGCGTGTACTAAAGCAGTATATACAAGGTCAGCGCCACTGCTCGTTAAATCAACCAAAAGTAAATAATGAATAAGCGCGTGACGACGTCTGTGCGACACAAGAACAAAAGGAAAATCAAATCCAACACACGCCGTGCTTACGTTTGTACTCATGGAAATTAGATCCTTATAGAATAACCAGGCGCTCTAGTGTGTTGGTGCTTTTTATATATTCGTAAACAAACAAAAGAAAAATTA
This sequence comes from Copidosoma floridanum, assembly GCF_000648655.2. The sequence continues at coordinate 238,558 of NW_019384277.1, read as the reverse complement.
CTTAAGGTCTTAACAAAAAATTAAACGAGGCCGACACTATCTTCTTGGCTGGTTCGGCGATGCAAAAAACAAAATATTATAACGCAATTACAAAGCTCAGCGGCCCTTAGAATAAAAAAATCGAGCAGACTAACTAAATTAAGGAACGCACACAAAATAATCGTCAGATCGTAACCACGTGGGCGTAGAGACACACAGCTTATGAGCGCATTAACGGAAAAAAGGACACGGAGCAACAATTGCACGGAAAACGTAGAGAAGAAACAATTGCAAGCTGGTAACTTAAACGAGAAAGAAAAAAAAGGAGAACAACAAACAAGATGTTATACAGAAAACTAAGGAAGGCTCCGTCGTTTAAGCTAAGCAGATCGAAGGGCACCACTAGGTAAATTATTAGACAACCATGGGCCAAGGATTACCCCCTAGATCGTGTGAGTGCTGGACTCACCGCCTCGCTCTCTGACGGGTAGCTCCTACTCACTTCTATCCGATGCTCAGCTCCCGATTTTCTTGATTCCACTCGGGCGTCCCGTGACTAACTAACTCTCCTCGGCTTAGCCTCGACCCCTTTTCCTTTGCTTCCCCCTTTGCCTCTCTTTTTTTTCGGCGGTGTACCTGCGGCCAACCTGCACACTTACAAATTGCGCAATTCCTTCTTTCGAAGAGAAAGGAAAAGGAGAGCAAGAGGTCCCACGTGATTCAGCTCGCACGTGTGCGCATCTACACCTTGCAACATATTTGATAGTAAATGAGATGATTTAACTATTAAAGAGTCATTTCACCCACCCTCCTCTTCTAAAGTATCTTTGCTCTTTACTATTATCTACAAATCCTTATTCCACGATAAAAGGCATTAGGACAGTTGCCTACTTATATGATATTCTAGTGACTAGGTGATATAAAAATATTACAAAGTAACCCAAGAAGAAGTGATGGCGTAAAGCCTTGAGCCCAAGCTTTTCAGGCGGAAAGCAAGCACTCTACTATCTTACTAACTGAGAACTTTCAACGCTGCGTGCTATCTACTGTGACATAGAAAATACATGTAGCCGATATCACATTGTTGGCAGCCCTGCGTAACTTTAACAAGCTTGTTCTAATCACATTGAGAAAAAATGTGGCTTGCAGCTAGCTAACGATAAGGCCACTTTTCTTAAAAGTAATTTTTTCTTTAGCCAGGAGAAATTTGAAAAATAAACTTAAGCATTTTGATATTCACAGGTCTTGTTTCGGTTAACCTAACATATTTGTGGTCTATAAGCTGTGAAACAGAAATAAAAAGTCTAAATTTAATGAAAATACATTAGGCACGCTAGTATAAATACTTTTTTTTCGATATTTGAAGATTCTTGAATACAAATATGAAGTAAATAGTAGCGTGGTTAATCACGCTTCATCTATTTCCTCAAACTAATCTCGTTGCGCTCCAGCTTGGTTTGATATAAGTAAAATTTTATCTATACGATAATATACTTTTGTGACTAAAATACGTGCAGATACACACTTTGGTTCTGACTGCTTAGTGACGTTAACGATAAAACTAGTTAAAACTTAGCTAATGATCTCCCTTTCTCTAAGTATAACTTATTATAAGGAGAAACTCTTAGATAAGGAACCAACACATAATCAATGTTAGTGATTACAGCGCACAAATTCTCTTCTACGTACCCTTGGTTAGCCTAGGGTGGATTATTAGTACAGCCATAGAGTGTTAGTCCTGGGCTCTATGTATATCCTGAAAGAGTTACGTAAGGCTATATCATCTTCAGAGGTCTCGAGTGTCTTGAACACAGCTTTAGTAATTTACTCAGATACTTTGCCCAAGGAGCACCATCGCTATCCCTAGCATCTTTATTATTTAGTCACTTTCTCACTCTTGGGTCGTGAGCGTCGTGGTTAGTACCAGTGGCCGTGAGAGTTTTAACAAGAAGAAAAACGAATAGAAGGATATAAAAAGGAGGATATAATAAGGAACGCCCCCTGGTAAGCTGACGTTTTTTTTTGAGATATTTCCCTAAGTTAATTGTTAAAGCATATGTGGTCATATATTTCTGTACAAAAATAATACGAATTATTCTGTGTTTTGTACCAGATCAGTTTCTTATGAACTTAAAATATTAAAAACTCAGGTACCTTCATAAATATATGAGACTGAAGATTCAAAAGTCTGGGGTAACACTTAGAATACTTTTTATTTTATAGATTAGTACACATGATAGCCTACTGGATGAGATTCGTCTTTAAATATCAGTTATGGTCACTTAAAATAAAGAAACAGTATAATGTAGCTGTTTAATAAGAGCAGAAACTAAGTTGAAGTTTGAAAATTTAGTTAAGTTTAAGTTTTTCCTAACTGAACAAGATTTGATACTGACTAAGGGTACCATAATAAAGGTGCTGTTATTTTGAAGTTTTGTTCATTAACAAGTCCATTTTGAGTTCAAGATAACAATACGACAGAAAAACTAGGGGAATCCACTAAAGGCTCATTTTTTTTATCTAAAAGTGGTTAAACTTAATTTAAAGGTTTTCTGAAAATCTTTTCTTAAAACTTTTGGCAGAATCAGGAGTTACATGAAATTCAAGCGATAGTTTTCTATAACCTTAAGTCAGCTAATGGCTTATTTATCAGAAAAAGTACTAGTTTATAATCCTTTATTTTGTGCGACAGTAATATTTTACGCAGGTCTGTTTAAAGTCTGACTATCCGAGTGTAACAGTAAAGGCACTCAAGAGGGCTATGTTACCATTTATATGAGATCAATTACTATGACAGGTCGTTTACAGTTTGTAAAAGATAAATCTTAAATGAAACTAATGGTTGGTGATGTATTACTGATTGAAAGGAAGACAAATTTTTCTGAATTCAAAAAACTTCCTTGTAATTATTGAGCAGATAAGTTGTTAAGTTATTTTTATTGCAAAAGAGAGAACTAATTAAAGATTATTCATATTTTGTACAGAATAGTTTAACGATTTAATATTTAATGTATACTTTTTTTTATTTAAAATCGCACTGTATGTTGACTTGTTTTCCTAATCAAATAATAGATAAAAACGTATTTTTAGTATTAATAAATTCTAATTTCTTATTTTGTTGTTCTCTTAATCGATAAGAGAAGATAATTTCTAATTGACATTTTAATTGACTTCAAGTTTTAACTTATGATAAATATGCAACTGTACACGGTTAACTGTGAATATGATTTTAGAAAATACATAAGGTAACTTTTCATGTAATTCTTAAAAAAAAATTTGTGTATAGTATTGAGCTGACTGTAATAAGCTACAAAGTCTGCCGTTTACTAACACACCAATCAAAGTCCAGAATACTTAGTCAGGCACACTAATTATAAGCATACAACTGTGTCAGCGATTGGCCTATGTGGTCAAAGTGAAGCGATCAAGATCGAAAGTGAGAAGCGTCTGTGCAGTCTGTATACCACGGGAATTTACTTACAGTAGTAGCCTAGTTCTTGTGCTAGTAGACGGTAGTGTTTTATTAATTTTTTTTGATTAGAGCACAAAGTTTTTGTATCGAAAAAATTTTTAATTTATTACTTTTTGTTGATCTGATGTGTATGCACTATAACAGTATTTATCTTTCAATACGCGTAATATCAGATATATTTAAAATTTTTAATACGGTGAGTTTTTGTTGAAAATAAAGAACAAAATGGTTCTCTTTCTCCCCCTTGTTTTCCCCTAAAATGTTCCTGTTTCTTATTTGTTGATCCTAAATCTAAGTCTGCTCAGAAAAATACAGACAACTAGGTAATAAGTTCATTAGAAGAACACAGATATGTTATCGTCAAAAACCCAAAACCTAAAACGTCAAAATGTAGAGTTCTCTACGAACTGAGGCCTTAAAGTAAGAAATTTTGATGACAAAGAACTTGTATTTTTCCTTTTACCTCATCTTTCACCCTTCTACAAGTTCCTTCAGTAATTTTGGGCATACAACAACTTACGATAGTTATTTATATGCATTAAATGCAGATAAACTGATAAAAAATATAAGATTATTCTTGCATTGTGTGATTGCCTGTAAAATAAATATAAAAAATTTTATATTTTTTCAACTGTTGTGATCTTGAAAATTATAACTCAAAAGTGCTTGTGCTCACTGACAACAACAATGAAAATCCTTAAAAAAAGAGATCAAGGCAACAAGAAAAAGTCAGGTATCAAAAGTGTCTAAATTAAAAGTATTAAAAAAAAAAAGACGATCTTATGGTTTGAAATTGGAAGAATTTCAGTCTGGTTTTGATGCATTGAATGCAGGAAACTCTTTACCGAATAAAAAATAGCACAGAAGATTGTAAAAGAGGACCAAGTACTACACTCACATATGATAAGGAGAAAGAAATTGAAAATTGAACATTGCACAGGGCAGCCACAGGTGTTCCTGCAACAAGTAAAGAGATAATCGACAAAGTTGAAGAATATGTAACACTAATCGGAAGAGGCAATCTTATTGTATGTGATAGGCTTGGTCGTCACTGGCTAGAGGCATTTCGAAGACGTCATCCAAATGTTGTTTACAGAACTGCTAAACCTTTAGAGTTTATAAGAGTAAATGTCACTGAAGAGGATTTGAGGTTCTGGTTGACTCAAATAATAGAAACATAGAATTTGCTAAATATTTATCCTCCAAGAATTTTTAACTGTGACAAAACCAGCCTGTAGCTAAATGGCAAGCCTAATCAGGTTTTAGCCGAAAAAGGTGCAAGAAATGTGTACCAGTGCACTGATAGTACTGATCAAGAGAACCATTCAGTTCTCATAATACTGAGAGCACTTGTGCTTCTCCGTACATTTTGTATGAATATAAGAAAAAAGTGCCTGAATCCATAATAAAAAACATACCTAAAGGTTGGGGTGTTGGACTCTCTGAAAATGCATTCATGACAAGTGACACATTTTATGAATGTGTAACAAATGTGTTTTATCGTTGGCTTATTGACATGCAAATAGAGTTTCCAGGAGTATTCTTTTGCGATAGACACGCATTACATGCAAATATCCCCTTAATATCATTTTGCTGGGAAAAAAAATTAAAATTATTTTTCTCTATCCTCACTCAATACGCATTACGTAGCCACTGGATCTTTCATTTTTTGGCCCATTTAAAAGTAAAGTATGGAAGGATACAAGAAGTTGAATTATTTATACTGGAACTCAGAACTTTAAAAGCAATTCATAGTAACTTATGAATCAAGGATATGGGTTGGTAATCAAAATATGACTTGATTATTCAGATTTTTGCTAATGGTTAAAGGTGTTAAAGGAATTGACATTAATGGTAGGCAAAACGTGAATGTGTAACAATAAATTTTTGTAGGTATTGTGCATCAATTTTCTTTGTACAGAAGCTTTATGTACTTGTCTTGCCTAACTATGCTTCGTATTAAACTAACAATTTTAGTGTAACTTTTTTTTTTGTACACTGGCTTCATGTGTATGCCCTGCTTAACTTTTTTTTACGATTAAACTAATATAAACGTTTACCCTACCTAATCTATATGTTAATATAAGTCAACCTAGAATTTTAAGTTGAGAAAAAGCAAATGTGAAAGTAATTCCATTGGCACCAAAAGTATTGAATATGAATTAGGAAAAACAGCCACAAACACTGTCACAGCCCATCAACTCCATCGATGGGACTGATGGTAACAGCTCACAACCGATACAACCAGTATCGATTGATGATTCACATTTATCATTGAAGAACTTAGATAATTTATTGTCTTATTTTTTAAAATCGATAAATACGTACTTTACAACACTCAAGACACATATTTTTTTTAGAAACTGTAAATGTAATTGATGATAATGAAATTTTTGAACCAGTTGAATCGGTTATTTTGAGCAAAGTGTATGTAGATTAGTTATACGAAACTAAAAAATTTTGCGTTTTTTATAATGAAATCTATTAGTAATGAAGCACTTGCTCCGATAATTTTATCAATCAACAAAAAGTAAATCTGTGGGAGTCCATAAGTGGGTGAGTAATTTATTTTTACTTTCCGAATCTTCAAATCGTAAGTACCTTTTCAAAAACTATTTGCAATTGTTATTTTCTACAGAAATCTCTTCGAAAGATATCCTAAAAGAAGCATTTGAATTACTCAAGAAAGGTTTATCGGGAAAGAAAAAAAAATTCAAAGCTACTACCACGAGTAAGGCTAAAAATTTAGCTCTGTAACATTAGACGAATATAGATAGAAAAAGTATCTTAAAGAAAGGGAAGAGAAACAAAAGCAGCAGAAGATATGAAAAAAAAGAGCTTATGATTGAAAAAAGACGTTTGGCTGCCGAAGAAAAATGACTTTTAAAAGAGCATAAAGAAGTTTTGGTTGTTAAAAAAAAGCAATCAACGATCAAATTAATTGTTTCTCAGTAAACAGAAAGATAAAGTAAGAAAAACAATAAACGGAGTTATTTAATCTAAGTGATAAATTATAACTAAAAGGCTGTGTAATTACTACTGGCATGTCTTTGTACTTCATCGAATAAAATAATTTTAATACTTTTTANAAAAATAGCTTTCCTAACGAATTAACAATAAAAAGTGATCCAAGTAAGGTAATCGGTAAGTTAGGAACTTCTTGTATAACAATGTTTGAAAGATGGAACTTTGTTTTTGGATCTCAATGTATACAATAAATATAAGAAAAGCTGAATTTGTATTTTATTTACGATATTCTGAATAAATTGCTGGTCATTCGAAGCACTAATCTTCGAGAAAAGTTGCATTTCAGACTTTTCACGTCGCAGACTATTGCGCATAGTAGTGGGGCACAAAGAAAGATTGAAATAATTCTGCAAGTTGAAGTACTGCAAATTTTTTTATTTATCTGTATTGAGCACACATACTTACTGGAGAAGCTGACAATATACGTAGCCCATAGATGATGTCAAAAAAATAGTCCGAAGTCATAAGTCTTAAGTTTTAAGGAGATATTTAGAGTCCAAGAACTTTTGCTTTTATTTCATCTTTATCCATACTCAGTAGGTAAACAGAGCAGGGACTAGGCCCAGTCCCTGTACATGTACTAGGCCACCTCACCTATACAGGTACTAGGCCACCCCTGTACAGGTACTGGGCCACCCAACCCATGCAGGCCACCACACGTTGGCCTAGCTTGAGATCTATCGATCTATAGTATGTATATTACATATTTGCCAGCCTGATTATGCATTGACAATAAAAATGTTCATTATAAGACGTTCATTCAATGAGACATAAAATTTGAATGCTTATACATCAGCAAGTTTATGTTTATTTAAAATGGACATTTTGCACTTAACCTTTTTCAATTAATTTTAAGAAATTTTTCATACAATTTTGTACATGTAACTATGGTTTCTTGTTCTTCATACATTGCAGTAAAAGGTAGTTATTTTTTGTTCAACTCTTATGCATTAACTCGTTTTAATATGCATCAGTATTAACAACACTCGAAAAAAAAGATCGTTAATTGGGACGTTTACCTTATCTGCTGAACGTCATATCTAGTACAAGTGAATCATGGAATGCAATCCTATGGGTGGCAAAGTTAAAAAACTTTCTGGAATATGTCCATCAATGATAAATAATAAAGTCAGTTTTTACCATGATAGTGCACATGACTAACATGCAGAGCTTTTAAAAGCCTAACAGTAATTTTATACTTTGAGAGCTAGAAATTCTTTTTCTTCATGAATATTGTGAGCCTTCTGTTACTTTTTTTTAACTTCCATAATCTTCTTGCAGACTTCACAATAAAAAAAAAACTTAAAAATTCATATCTCAAGCTGTCTTATAAATTATTTAGAATGACATTTAAATGGTATTAATGACAGGGAGATTTGTCATGTTTTTTGTGAAAATCTTAAAGATCTCTTAAAAAAATGTTTGAAACTGTATTTCTTACCCCGGATCTGGTGGCTGTGCCTTAGATAATAAAATACGACAGTAAAGTAAGATTTCTCACTCTGCTACCCGATTTCTCGTGCAACAGATATGAGAGCCAGTGAGATAGGACGAATAAATAAGGGAGTGAAGGAGGCAGGCCAGCAGGGCAAACCAAAGCTAGCTCGGAGCTGACGAAAAGCGAGTGAGGGGCGAAAGAGGAAGAGAGAAAGCTGTTTACTAAGGTGCTACTGTGCAGTAGGTATGTCTGTACAACTTAAGATCAGAAGCAAACTTTATGCTGACATGGGTCACCTGCACAAGGCATGTATATATATAGTGCACATGTACTGTGTGTGTATGGTGTAGGTATAGAACAGTCATAGTCAGCGAGTTGGCTAAGTCTGCTGATCAGCTGAACAGCACTAAAATCTACAGTTTTTTGTTACTCATTGTTCATTCTTATTTTTCAACTTTTTTTTTATTTTCATAACGTCAAGTCAAGAATGCATAGTGTATAAAATTTGGAACTGGTAAATGGGAAAGTTAATAACAGTGACTATAATTTAAATAAATATTTAAGTAAATGAATATTAAATATTATATTTCGTACATTTGTCACCCTTAATATTAAGTATGGACAAGCATGTTATACATATGGATTAAATACACATCACTAAATCAAAAAACATAGGTTGAAAAACTTAATGAAAAAATTTTTCTCAAAATTAATCTCATATATTAATACATTTAATGTATATTATTGTTATTATTTATGCAGATTTTCCAAAGAGTAGTTAAAAGTTCAAATATAAAAAAAAGTAACTTACTTCTATTTAAAATACACACTTACTTGTACAGTATAGAGGATCTAAATAAATTTTAACCCAGAGTGCTGCTTAAGTAACTTCACAGTTTAAATAGCAGAAAATATTAGTTTCTTTCATAGTTAGTACGACAAACTGGAGATGACATACAAAAAACAGAATTATACATCAATTATATAATTAACAAACAAGGATTTATAACCATTCTCAACAATTGTTACCAAAAGTAGAGGCTCTGGTGTCTTTAATATGATCACTATCAGTTATTGAATTGTAAATCAAGCGTATCAAGCAAAGAGTTATTGCACAATAAGTATAGCTCATTAAAATGAGTAGTAGCTCAGTTCTTTGGTAGTTAGTAGGACTTAACTGTACTCAGAGTAATTTAAGATAATTTTAATTGTTACAAGAAGAAAGTTCTCAAGCATTTTTTAGTTGAGATAGTATTAAAAAAGCTACTGCTCCTTATATTATTAATGCCTTTAAAAATAATAATAAAGTTAATTCTAAAAACAGTTTGAGTGGGTGGCAATAAAAAAAAATAAAAAACATAGAATGTAGGGTTGGAAATTTTGGTACATGTTGCAGTTTAGTAGTACATAGAAAAAAGTGCCTTTTCATAAACTTTGATAAAGTAGTCATCATTTATAAAAAATACATTTACACTAGAGTGAACCGAATAACACGAGACATGATAAAAAAAAAAAAAATAACCAACCAAGAACTAAAAAAGATTTAAAAAGTTTTTACTCTTACAAATGCTGTCTAATTTATTAAATGTTGTTTAACGCAGCCTTGAAAAAATGAAAACGGAAGTTGTATGTATATGTTTAGTCAGTAATTATCTAAAAGATTTCGAAAAATCATTAACTACCATAATAACAAAGGTAAGTTTAATTTTAAGGGCATTGAGTTCATTGGTCAGAATTTCTGCTGTATCGATTACCACACTTTGGTGAATTTTTATGATGTAATGAAAAAAGTCATTTTTACGTAAAATAACGAGAAGACCGGCCAAGCTAATAATATTGAGAATATGAGGAGCTCAAATTTATTGCTATTTATAGTAAATTCAAACTTTTCTCAAAAATTTTGAGCAAGACTTTAAAAATAATGAAAAAAACCTTGGTATATTTATATTCTTTGTTAGTATACAATTTAAAAAATGAACTAACTTGACATGTACAAGTTTGTAAATTATGTGTTGCTACTAATCATAACCTTAGTTTTTAGACTGACTCTGGATTTATAATATTTATGACAAAATCCACGCTCATCTTATTTAAGAAGTCCTTCTTGAGTATCAGATCATTTCGTACACTACTTTCTGAAAAAAATCATACTTTATATCATAGCTACTATAGTACTACTTAACGACTGCGAAATACAACTTTTATTTATGAAATTCGCAATAAAACATAATTAATTTTCAGCTTAACTTATTTCTTTGAACACCTGTTTAGTAGATCTTTTCAGTGTTTTACAAAAAAATAGCTTTCCTAACGAATTAACAATAAAAAGTGATCCAAGTAAGGTAATCGGTAAGTTAGGAACTTCTTGTATAACAATGTTTGAAAGATGGAACTTTGTTTTTGGATCTCAATGTATACAATAAATATAAGAAAAGCTGAATTTGTATTTTATTTACGATATTCTGAATAAATTGCTGGTCATTCGAAGCACTAATCTTCGAGAAAAGTTGCATTTCAGACTTTTCACGTCGCAGACTATTGCGCATAGTAGTGGGGCACAAAGAAAGATTGAAATAATTCTGCAAGTTGAAGTACTGCAAATTTTTTTATTTATCTGTATTGAGCACACATACTTACTGGAGAAGCTGACAATATACGTAGCCCATAGATGATGTCAAAAAAATAGTCCGAAGTCATAAGTCTTAAGTTTTAAGGAGATATTTAGAGTCCAAGAACTTTTGCTTTTATTTCATCTTTATCCATACTCAGTAGGTAAACAGAGCAGGGACTAGGCCCAGTCCCTGTACATGTACTAGGCCACCTCACCTATACAGGTACTAGGCCACCCCTGTACAGGTACTGGGCCACCCAACCCATGCAGGCCACCACACGTTGGCCTAGCTTGAGATCTATCGATCTATAGTATGTGAGTAGTCGGGCTACCGGATTGCAGCCTGACAGCGCTCTGCTGTACTGACTGTATTTAAATGAGCGCACGTTTTGAAATGTAATTTTAAAATTTTTTTTAAGATTTGAAATTTATTTTTATTTCGAAATAAAAAATTTTCCTCTCACTTGGATTTGAACCTTGCTCCCCAGGGTGATAGTAAGGTACGCTACCGACTGTTCCATCGGATGGTTGGATACACACTATACTAATACAGATATGTTTGGTCCCACACTGTCTTATTGATATAAAGTGTCATTGTCTTTAGGATAACTTGAAGATGACTTAAAAATCATATGGAATTGACTTACAGATGACTAAAAAGATAACTAAAAAGTGACTTAAGAACAAATTAAATGTGCCTTTTATACTGTTTACTCCCATAAGATGATTTAGAAGCACGCTTGATAAGAGCCCCAACCAAACGCTTTTATCTGTGAGATACAACCATCGAATCTTACCTCTCCTAAAGAAGCGTAGCCAAATATTTTAGTTCGTTCATTGAAAAAATCTAGTCATAAATAGATTGATTAAAAAGCAATTGTTACATCCATTCTATGGACTTAAGCAAATGTCGGAGAAAATTTGTGTACAGTCTAACGTTATGATGTGCACAGTTTGCCTTGTACGCCCCATTATGATGAGGGCAGACAGTAGCTAGTTTCATTTTATCAATTGGAAGATAGCCTAAATCTGTAATATCATAAACCTTGAATTTGAATCTCTCCAACCATTGTTTTCTCAATGAGCCAAATACATGCACTTTTCTGGCATTGTGTAGGTGTTCTCGAAGAATTTTCCCTATAGTATTGTACGAAAAATTTCCCGACTCTCATGGTATACCATGAAAACAGCGTTTTAGCCATAAGTTTTCTCTTCTGTATTCGTTTGAGAATCATTGCCATAGAAACGGCTTTTCAGAGAGAAATACTGTAGGTTCATCGTATGAATGGAGTGGAAGTATAGCTAGTTCCTTAAGAACTAATTCATCGACAGGCTGTTTAAAGACTTGCATATCAACTATGTAATCCATTGATTGCTCATAACCTTCTCACTATCATATTTTTGGAAACTTTCCTCCTCCCAAATCTTTATTTTTTATTACTTTTTTCTGATTTCTTTTTCTCTATTCAGTCAATTTTACATACCTGTCAATAAACTTTTCACCCTCTTTGTATTTCCTATCGTACTCTTTCTTTTCTGCACTCTGACCTTGCCCCATGACGGTTAATAAATGAATGATGATTATAGCAGATTTATGCATCAGCCTTTATAGCTTTGCTCTCACCACCATATGTAATCCATTAATCACAATCGCTGATAACCTTCACGTTGAGGAAATTATGATTTATTAGTTGAAAACTTTTCTGTTAAATTCTTCAACCAAAATTTTTTTTCATCATCATCCTTGGTAGAAAATTTTTGATATTTTACGTCGTTAGTGAATTTGCTTTCAGTTGGCTTATGCGACATGTCAATAAATGTCTTTTAAAATGTAAATTTTTTTCAATAATTCACACTTCTTATTTTTCTCCTTTGATTATTTTTCCGCCCATTTCTCTGCGTGTCTTTCCTCAAATTTGCCCACTCCTCTTGTCGTCGTTTATTATCTTCTTCTTTTCTCTGCTGATCTTTCTCCATAATGGTTGAAAGACAAATGATGTTAGCAGATCTATGCATGGGCTTTTATAGCTTTATATGAGTTTCTTAACGTCTCCACTCATTGGACTGTATTAAACAATAAGATCGTGTAGAATTAGGCAGTAGGCTGATGTATTGTCGGGAAAATTAGCGTGAGATTCAAATTCCAAACGCACATCTACTGGAGCATTTTTTAATGAGTCACTTTGCTTAAAGCAATCAATCACAATCAAAGGCGCGACGTTCAGAAAATCATATCTGTTTAACAAAAGTGCAGGGGATTTACCATAACATGAATTCTGAAAATAAGCATACATGTCATACAACTGTGCATGCTGATTGTTTGTCATATCAAGATTGAGATCACGATAGGGATAATATTGTGAATTTAAATAGAGTCTCACATTTCTTATGTTACAGTGATTGAACTTGCTAGCACTAGCAGCTCTCTAATCCTTTCGGTTGGTTTGAAAAGCCAGTGTAACATAACGTGGCTTTTCCAACTGATTGGACGTTTTGACTGTCCAGATATGCTTAGATGTGTGGTGGGCAAGAGTGGATATTCATAGAGCTCCCAAGTACGGAAGCTCATAGATATCAATTTGTCTTTTTGCAAATAATTGAGCAGCCGAACTTTATGAGAATCTGACATTACTACATGGGGCATAAGCCATTCGAGCTTCAGTATTACTATTTTCAACTCTTCCCAAGTCAGTTGTTCATTAGCATTTGCAGCAGGAATAGCACCTTGAACAACTGAATTTAAATCATTCCTCGATCTCGTTAGTACAAGTTCATGTTTCACATTGACCACAATCTGACAAGAATCTTCAGCAAAACCTAAAATCATGCTGAGGGGAATCAAGACATCAAAGCAGCTGTCCTTCGTTAGACTCAAAGCGTGAGTTTCCTTCCAACCTGAATTCTGACTCAATACGTCTTGATCTGGACTGAGTGTTAACCAATTTCTCATGATGGCTGTTAGACCCACATTTTAACACTTATCTATCTCGATAGCGTTCATCTCATAACTTATTTCTTTAAATAGGTGAAAGATGGCGTTATTCACTAGCTCAGCATTCGTAGTTGCTGTATTTCCATCTGCTTTAACTAATTTTTCATAAATGTATAACGAGCTGCGAGATGGTAGTAGACATAGGTCCTGATGTTGAATTGATATATGGATTTCATCACTGTTACCATAAGTTGCGGAGGCATATGGCTGATGAGCATGAATCTCATAGTGTGCTACAAATTCATCAAAGGTGACAGAAGACAGAATGCTTAGAATTTCTTCCATGTTTTACGCAACAACACAAGAATATGCAAGTTAGTTTCCACCAGGGCCTTTTATTTTTAATCCTAAACTTTTTAGAAACCGAATGTTTTGACGTGTCAGTTGTCTTTGACGTGTTGACAGCTTGACTGTTCATTGTCGGCTGATTGCTGAATAACATGTTAAGCTACTTATGTAGCTTTTATTGTTGTATACGATCCCCATTATAATGAAGGTTTTATATGTAACCTCACGGTTATGACTTCTCCACGAAAGTTTACTAAATTACCGTCCTGATCGACAATGCGTAGTTGTATGTAGTCAATCACGCGTCCAATAACTGGTGAATAGATAATTTGTGATGGTACTTCGATGATTTTATAACCTCGTGGTACAGCTGGAAAAAATTTGTAAACGGTATGAACTTTTTCTCCGTTTATATAGGCCCCAGTAGTAATATTACACTTAACTCTCAGTGCGTTAACTTTGAGAATAGCCACAGGTAAATCTGAGCTGTGGGTAGTGCTATATTCAAGAACACGTTCAGTGAAACCTAAGAGATGAGCTATAGAATTTTTTGGTCCAAATTCAATTGTATGAGTACAAGTAATTCCACTACGGAGTGTATTATTGTTGGGTTTGATGTCAATAGCTATATCGTTAGGCTGTAATGCGTCAACTAAAAATGACTCGATATCTCGAATTTCGTAGCTGCCAGTTGGAAAAACGACTACTTGATCAGCCACGTAAAATTTATTACTAGCGACGTCAATATTTAGAATCAAATTGAATGTTAGAAGTTCTAATAAGCCAAGAGCGTCGTTATGTTTCGATGATAATTTGATAGGTGGAAAACATTGTGCTTCCGATACAGAAGAAGTTCCAGATAAACTTAGTGTCAATGTTTCTTCCATGACTTCTCAAAAGCAAATGAATGATTTTGCGCTATGACATTACCTTATATACTTTTTAAGAGAAATTTTAAGCACAATTGACCACAGTTGTGAGAATCATAATCTTGATATTTTATGTGGCTATACTTGAAATTGCCAACTCCCAAATATAGCATTAAATCTATGGATTATTATATAGATCACCAAAACTGTCAAAATAAACAACATCATTACCGCGTTTTTGATACGCCACCCAGTGTGTTCCAGGACCATCTTTATCATCAAGATTAACTATAGCAGTTTCGCGATAACAAGGTCCATCAACAGGTAAGTCATTTCGCATAAATGCTCCTTAGAAATTTGGGATTTTTAGCCTTTAAGCATATTTTAATAAATCAATATTCGTCAGAGCTATAGCGGGTAGTTTTACTTCAAGCTTTTTTTTTTTTTTAAAAAACCTTTTCCAGCATGTGGTTTCAAGTACACACCTAATCCAGTTTTATATGGTTGAAGTCTTAGACCTGTCCCAAGTGCAATGGCCTCCATAGGTTTATTGTGTCTTTGGCTTTCTTGAAGTTGCTGTTTATCAGCCTGACTTGTACTTATACTTTTTAATATTCTAGCTACACCATTAGCTAGTGCACCGGTTGCACTCAAACCACCAAATAAGAGTGTTCGAGGTAGAGCACCACCAGTTCGAGCAGGGGGAGGTAAGATATGTGGTATTTTTACACTTTTCTTACCATTTGCTTTCGTAACAGCACAACGTGCCCTCTTTAAAGCTGAAGTAATAACCTTGTGTGCATCTTTGCTGTTTATTCTCCGTGATGCAGCCTTGATAACTGTACTCAAAGGAGTGCATGGTTTCTTTCTATTACTTTTCACACCCATACCTAATTCACTTTTAAGCTTCATAGTACTCACAACAGCTAGAGCAGCTGCTTTTTCCCCAATAATCGAATCTCCGGCCTTGACTCTTTGCTAAGCTTTTCCGGCTAATACTCTATCTGCTGAATTTCTAGTCTCGATGTTTTCTTGATTCTGAGAATAGGCTATATCGTGTTCCTTGCACGCTGCGTCTTTGACAAGTTTAGTGACAGGACCGCAGTACTGGTAGCCTGGTATGTGTAATTCTACAGGTAAAGTATTCATAACCCTATTGAAAAGACCAGGTCCTCTTGTGCGACAAATGATCATCACTCTTCAGTAGTTGAATCACGACTGAGCATCTTTGTCTAAGAGCTTTGTATTTATAAGGTATAAAAGCATTGCGCATTCAATTATTACATCAGTCGTTAGCCATCATACTGTGCAGACATGCAGTTCAAAAAGAAAACTATAAAATTGCAAGTTCCAAACTTTGATGCTGTTGTAAAAGAGGAAAAGCGTTCGAATCAACATGGTAAATTACTTCCAGACAATATTCGAGCCGTATTCTGTGGTCCATCCAATTGAGGTAAGACAAACAGTCTACGAGCACTAATAGTAGACCCCAATAGATTAAGGTTTGAAAACGTCTACTTGTACTCAAAGTCGCTTAATCAGCCAAAGTATAAGTTTTTGAAAGAACTGCTAGAGCCCATAGATGACATACAATTTTTTGCATTCAACGAACATGAAGCAGTAGTATCCCCAGATAATGCACTATCCAACAATATCATGATTTTTGACGACATAGCTTGGGAAAAGCAGCATAATTTAAGAGTTTTCTACTGTATGGGAAGACACAAAAATGTAGACTGTTTCTATCTATGCCAGTCATGCGCCCAAGTACCAAAACACCTTGTGAGAGACAATGTTAATCTTTTAGCTCTATTTCGTTAAGATAAGCTGAATTTAAAACATGTGTATGACGATCATGTGAGCTCTGACATGTCATATACCCAGTTCAAAAATCTCTGCACAAACTGTTGGAATGATGACAAATATGGTTTCGTTGTCATCGATAAGGATAAAAAAATGAGCAGTGGTCGATATCACGAAGGTTTTGACAATTTCTCTATAAATATAGGTTGAACATAGTGTACTACATTCAGTCTACTTTGATACGTTGAAGCATCAACGTGTACAAGGGAGGAAAAGATGTTCTTAATCAGCTAGTGAAGGCCAGAGAAGCCGTCAAAAAGAGGTATCAATTATTGAAATTTGGAAAAGATAAGGTTGAAAAAGTTCTCAATATGACGTTTAAACCTATTACTGATCCTCTTCGGGAAATTATTACTAAAACGAGGACAAAAAAAAATGATTCTGTAATTCCTAATAATCAAACCCATCAAACAAATGAAAAAAGAGAAATACAGCGACGATGATATGATGTTTTAGTCTGCTGTTAGTCAAAGCGATGATGATGATAATGAAATGAACGTTACCATTCAACCTCTTGACAATGTGTATTTACAAATAGTTGATGAAAATAAAAGAGATTTATTAGATTTGGTTTATAGAGTATGAAAAAAAGGTGGATCATACAAGCTTGGTAATTCAACGATAAACTTTGAAAATAATCAAATTCAGATGGGTGAGTTAAGCTTTCTAATGAGTGATGGGTTGATGGAGCTACTGGTGAAAAAACATCCTGATAGATATCGTATGACTGAAGATGATTTGGAGAAATATTACTTGCATTTGAATCCTTCAAGTGCCCCCAGAAGGGACTACAACAAAAATAAACCTATTAAAACGCACAATAGTAATAAACTGAATGAAATCATAGCTCCAACGTTTGATTTCATTGCTAGCAAAAAAGGTGGATCATTGTTACCTCATTACAAAATAAAATATGAATAATGCTTTATTTCGTGCCTACATTATAAGAGGTTTAATTATGTATACATTCAGATGTAAGTTACATAACCCAGTTATAAGAAAATAATCATCGTCTTTTTACTTTTGCTACGATCGTTGCAAAACAAGCTTGTTAGCTTGAGTAGCCTACATCTCAGATCAGATGCTATCTCTGTGGTTATCTCGACCTCTTAGCTTGATTCACAGTGAGAAAGCATAAAAAACCTGGACCTTAGTTTTTTAGTTGAATATTATTTGATTGCACAGCTATCATTATTAGGACGTTGAACAATATTATTACATATGTGATAGTAATTGAACGAGCAACACAACTGATGACAAGAATGATTTGGAACAAGAGTTAGGTATCGCAAGAAAATAGTTCAGTAAAAAAAAAGTGCTGGTTAAAAATGTATAAAAATATTGAAGTACACGAATATGACAGCAATGAAAATTAAGAACTTTAAAGAAATTACCAGCACATAAGAAGCCTTTCACACATCAACAATGTCCAGTCTATTGTCAATTAACTAAGGACGAGTTAAATTATAAAAGATTTACGATTTAGGAAAAAAAAAAAAAGATCTCTGAACCACACAAAAGAAGAAAAAGAAAAGGAAGAAGAGAAATACGATAAACAGCAAGTAAGCACACATAACATCATTGATTTAAACTAAACAGATCATCAAGCACAAGAAGCAAAAGGTACAGATGAGCAAATATATCATTTACAAATACCACACGTTAGAGCATTGCTGATTTAGAATTTCGTAGAAATAATGGTAGTTGGAAAGAAAACATCGAGCGTCTAGAATTACACTTCATTACAAATGGTATCAACACAGACACTTAAAAAATAGCGATATTACTAATAAAGAATGGTGTAAATACTTTTAAGCTTGTAAGAGTCTTATGTGCACCAACCAAGCCTAAAGACAAGAAATTTGATGAAATGGTAAAAATCGTGAATGATCAGCTTTGTCGGCAAAAACATTTAACAATGGAGACATACAGTTTCTGGCAAGCTAAGTATAATCTAGGCAAATCTGTAAGTGACTTTGTTGTTTGGCTTGAATTACTTTCATTTTACTACAGTTTGAGCAATAGTTTGAATGACTGACGAAAAGGTTAACTAGTTTGTGGAATAGCAGATCAGGTAAACAAATATAGCACTTTTTGGTAAAATAGATCTTAGTTACATTTAAGTATTAAACATTGCAACGATTACAAAGGCAGCTGTATACAATGCGGTGAATGCAAGATAAAAGGGAGTTAATACATCACTATAGTACCTGGAAAGAGCAAATCAGCAGCGAAAATTAGGCAGCAGCTTTTAAACAAAGAGAAAAACAGGTTACTTTGAAGCAAGCAATAAATCCGTCAATCTAGAAAGAGATAATTACTTTTGTTTTTTTTGCGGCGTTATAAGCAAGCTTAAACTACATAAGTATAATTTTAGAGATAAGGTTCGCAATCATTGTATTGAAAAGGAAAATTTCAAAAAGGTGTGCGTAATTAAACATGACAAAGATAACTCACTTAAACAAAATAGGCTTGAAAGCAAAGTAAAACTATAAAAAATACATGCACAAATAAAAGCTTTATATAAGCACAAATAAATCCAAGAATTTAGATGATATTATTTCGTCCAGTAGTAACTTTCATTCAATTATTGAAATTGCAAAAACTGCAAGTAAAAAATTATTGCAGAGTCTTGATATGCAAAAGTTATTATGCATGATGTTCAAACAAGTCTGAAAGTTGATATTGATACATACGTCACAGCTACGTCAGAAAACGAAAAAAAAGTACTTCATAAGCGTCCCACTCATGAAAACCAAATTTACCTTGTTTTGGCTAAAAACCGTTACACCCAGTAGAAAAACCAATTTTTTGTGGGTTAAAAGTGGCTAGTGGCATTTAACTTACAGGGATAGTACTAATAAAGAACACAAAAAAAAGCTAATAAAAATGTATACATGCCTTGAAAAAGCAGATTTAATCGTTAATATGAACAGTTGTGACTTCTTTTAAGACTAAATAGAAGTATAAGGCTACGTAACAAAAAAAAAGATTACTACCAAGTCAATTAAAATCAAAAGCACCAAGAACCATCTATACCACAAAATGTCAAACAGTAAAAAGTTTTTTTAGGACGTATTAAACTTCATTAAGCTTATTACATATGGCTTTCGTAAATGTTATGTAAAAATAATACATAAAATTATACCCAAAAGTGTCAAAAAAAATGTAACTAGGCAACAAACTAAGTTACGTATGATACTAGCTTTGTGCGGCCCAAACGTACAACTGGTTTAAGCTTGCAATGCGAGTGATATTGGTGTATTAGCAATTCTACTACATCATTATGCAGATGGCTCTGAATCTCCAACTACTTTTGCGTCAAAAATAGTTTCTAAAACTAAAAGACATATAGCAATCATAAATAAAAATGAAAATGCTATCATTATTGGCATTTAAAAATTTTCCCAGTACGTGTACGGAAGTTAAACACATCTTAAAACAGATCATAAATCACTTTAATACTTTAACTTATCTTTAATAGCAAGAATATAAAAATAAGGTTACACAGCTGATTGCTACGCTAGGCATATGTTTTATCGGGGTGCACGTGTGGAGTAGGAATTTTGAAATCAAAGGCTAACGGTAACTGTGGCCCGTTATCGCGTTTACTGATGGACGACAGTACGAATGTTTTTGCCCATGAATTTACAAACATTAACTACATTACAGAATCAGCAGAGCATTCAATCATTTATTTTCATACAGTACAAAAATTTACAGGTAAGGATAGATGATATGGATTTACTTATAAAAATTTAACAGTGTATGTAAACAACTTCACAAAAAATCAACAAACTGTCTCATACCGAAAAGGCTTTTTACATTAAAAGAAGCAACATATTAATGGATCACGAATGTTTAATATAGGGCACAGATAAGTTACTTTTCGCAAGCTTAGCCATTGCAAAAAGTACATGCTATGCTTTTTTGTATAATCAAAATAAAATAAACCGCAAGGAACTACTTTCGATGGCCCGATATCGTTGCAGATATTAGGGAACTAGCAAAAACTTGCAAAAATTTGTTAAGAATCACAAATGAATGTGCCAAAAACCGTTGTAATACCCAGGTTATGGCTGAGCGAACCTTGGTGACGATTACATATTGACTTTATAGGTCTATTGTATAATAACATATATCTGACTACTGTAAAAATTACACATATACTCGCTCCACCTTACCACCCAGTAACAAATGTAGCTACGGAAAATTGTGTTCGTACCACTAAAGATAAAAAAAACAAAAAGATACGGAATAGGTGTGAGTTCATTGCTTCTGCAGATTTTTACTCGATTGTAGAAACATAGGACATCAAACCAATTAAAAACCATCCAACGTTATATTTGATAGTACGATCAAAAGCCGCTCAGAATTCTTCAAGCTCAATACTCATAAGTTCGTTGAAAAGCGTTAATTTGATCAAACGAGATTCAAAGGAAGAAATGGTACACATCATTTTTATAGGGATAAAACAGGGTACGCAAAAGATCCAACTAAAAATTCGAATCATAACACTAAAGTGACGATAGTAAAATAGTTACCTCCGGTTATGTACACAATAAAATTAAAAGACGGCTATGTAACTAAGCGTCATGTTAACTAAATTATCAAGACAAGTATTCATTTTATTTCAAAAAGGGAGATGCGAGCGCAGAAGTTGACAATGATACAAATAGTGAAAGTGAAAATTCAGAAAAAAGTGAGCTTAAGAAACCACCAACTAAATACAAACTAAAGAGAGAGGGGTTATAGTATACGAGATAAAAGTTGAGCGAGCAACATAGCGGTGCATGTACCAGATTCATCAGTATATTGTACGTATGAGCATGAGTGCTAAGCGATTGCGTGCTCTAAGCGAGTGAACAAGCCAGAGCCTGTCTAATTATGAGATAAGAAAGATTTCTGGTAAGCTTGTATCTCGCATGACTGTTAAATAAACTGTTATAAACTATCTTTTAGTGTTACGTTATTAAACTTGTCTTTTACTTTGATTAACTACACCACATATATTATCTAACGTTACGATTCAACCAAGTAATTACATAACATAGAGCAACTCTTTTCTTTTCTAACATTTTTTTTCATGTAACATTGATGATCCTTACCCTTTTTTTCGTGGAAGGATAAAATACGTCACTTTTACATTTAAAACTGTTAAACTATAAGTCTTACTATTTTTACTGGATTACTATAAATTTTGTTTAATAAAAGAAAATTACTCGCAATGACTGTATAAATGTTGCATCGATTACCTTTAAGATATGTTAACATTTATATTATACTACTATTGTTCTTAAAACTGGAACCCATCTGTCTTTTTATTTCACATTTTATTAGTATATTGCTTATAAACATTTCGTATTTGAGACACAAAAATTAGAAAAAGTTAGATTGCCTTTTAAAATTCTAGATTATACAACATACACTAAATTTAGAAGGACACAAGGAAATATGACATGTTTTTAATTATTCGATTAAATAAGAAGTCGTGAGCTAAAACACATATTACAGCTGTTTTATAACTAAAGTTGTACGATTGCTTATTCTGAGAACTTATTGACTTACCCAAATCAAGATCTAGATAATTTATACAAAAACAACCATGCCAATTTGCTATTAGGATACTAAAAAAGTATTGTTTTGTCATGACAATAATTTTTGTTAACAGCCTGTAGCTTATTTCAAAAAGGAGTTGCAACAATTCTGGGACATTCAAACAAAGTAAATAATATGTTTATCAAAAGTATTAGTGATGCAGTGGAAATACCATTTATTATTGCACAATGGGATCCTTATCCAGAAAGAGGAAGATTCATAAATTTATATCCACTGAGTGACTCTATGTTTATGGTAAAAAGATCTGATTGTTCTTTCACACTTTTTGTTACAGATATACTTAAATGTAATAACTAACAATTTTTTAAAGATATTTCATACATTGATTCAAGAAATGAACTGGAAAAGTTTTACCCTTGTGTATGACAGCACAGATAGTTTAATTCGTTTGAGTATGCCATTAATGAAATGGAATTCACTAAGGTTTCCTATTACATATCGACGAATTAACATTCAGACTGATTTTAGGTAAGCCAAAGACATATTTTCAATTGAAAGTTTCTTCGTTTTTGAAATAAAATAGTGATGTAGTTATAAGTATCATCTTGGACTAAAAACAGTAATCGTAGATAATATATTATGCATTGTACAATAATAATCCTAAAAAACATTAATTTTTCTCTAATTATTGTTGTCTGAAATCGTACGTCCTAAAAAATCATGTATGAAAAAAAAGAAGAAATGTGCTTTGTATATAATGTATTTAAGTTTATTGGAAAGAATAACTCCCTTGGAACTTCCACTTGCTCGTTTTTTGATAACTTCATTTGTCTCATCATTGAAACCTTATCAAGACTCTCACTTTTCAACGCAAAAACCTCACTCACTATGGACCAAAAGTTTTATTTTATACACAAAGCATGTTATAGGCAAGAACTATTTCAATCATAAACTATATGTAGATTGTTTACACCGATGGATAAAAAGGCAATATGAAACGGTATTAATGGTGTGGTATTGTAGTGTTGTATGGTGCCGAAAGAATCGGAAGTACGACAGAGGAGGTGGGGTAAAGGGGACTCAACAAGCAAAATTCACTCCCATTACACTTTGTTGCAAGACCATTAATCTTAAATCGTTGATTCACCATCACGCATAAAACGCCTGTAGAAGAATAACTTCAATACTACAATTGTTCTCAAAAAATTTTGTATTTGTATGCTGTGAGTGATCAATTTTTTTTTGATGGAGGGCACAGAGAACTGTAAAATCAATAAGCAACATCTAACTGTTGTCTTTAATTTTCTGATCAATTACAAAAAATAAAGAAACCCTTTAAAAAACCGTTTGCCGCAGGGGGGGGGGATTTAGCAGGTTATCTAGTTTGGCAAATGGCACTTAAATAAAGAAAAATATGATTGAATAAATTATTTAAATAATTATCTTCATCTAATTTGACTACCCTTTAACAGCTTCAGCAACTTGTCGATAAAAATATGGGTATACATGAATCCAAACGGTTATTGAATCAGTAACTTAAGCTCTATATAATTATTATTATTATTATCATCATCTAACATAAATAACTGTGATTACCTTTTAAATGTACTGACTATCTTAAAAAAATTTTAAAAAGTAAGTAATAATTGGTATTAGTGCAAATCGGATACCTGCTAATCAACACATTTTACCATATCCACTTTGCCAGAAAGTACGTTTTTTATTCAAATAACGCTTACCTTAAAATGTTCAAAACAAAATGCCAATTTTTTGGCCTAATTAAAACTTTAATGGGCTCAAATTGATAGAAAACTATCATCGATGTAGTAAGTTTATTTGATTTTGACTGATCACAAAATAGATACCTCTAATTTATTTCAATCAATCATTAATGTTTTTGAAAAAGCGTAATCTAGTAACCTCAACGTAAACACACCTTGCTCTTGGCGTTTCATGCAATTTCCATACTACTCTTAATATATCCTTGTCAAATGTCAATGATACTAATTTTGGTTTTTTTAAAGTACAAGTACAAGACTGTATAAAAGTACAGTGTCGTACAAATTGTAAGTGCTAAAAATCGAAATAAACCGTTCTTATACTTTAATTTTAGAACTTGTCAAGGCTACAAATTTATAAGGAACTATACTTTCCATTGCCATTGTACAAAGGCTTCTGTAATTTCTTAAAAAATATTAACTCCACATTTCGAACTTAATTCACCTTTTTATTTTATCGAAACGTATTTGAATGAAGATATCGTGACATCTTCGAAAAATACTTTTTTTTAAATGCTTATTTCGAAAAACTAAATTACAGTAAAGATCGTTTATATTAAAAAGTATTGGACAGCAACGAAGTCTGCATAACGTAGCTGTCAGAACCTTTAATAGTGTTACTAAATTTCTATCTAAAGTTACTTACATTAAAATGTTTTGAATACCTGAATGTGTGCAGAGGTGAATTTGTTAATTAGCTTATGACTTTACCAAATTAAATAAGTTCTCTTAAAAATACAGTTTCAGGTTGTATCTATAAAGTCTTTTTCCTTATTTTTTCTATCGTTAAATAGCTTTATCGTATATTTTACACCAATTTTTTCTTTTAGCTAAGCACGTTGAATAAATTACTTTTTCCAATATAATATTCTGATATCACACTTAGTAAATATAAGCATAAAAAGTCTTAAGTGTAATATGTATGCAATTAGCTTTGATTCTCATATTTTTTTATGCATTTATGAGGTCCAAACATTTTAAATTGCAATTTTGTCATGATTAAGCAATTCTCATAGCAAATTATTATTCTGTGAATTCGTACAGTAGCTGAAAAAGAGATGTACAAGATACTTAGAAGTTTGTTTGTATTGAATAATCTTTTTTAGCTTGCTACTACTTGAAACATTAATCAGTAGTATATTAATTATTAACCACCCGAATCATTAAGTTAAACGAGGCATAGGTTAATAGTATGTTGTTTAGGGTACTCCGGGTACAACGAAGGTTTTCTGTCTTATTAATCAGGTTATGTTGATACAATACGGATGTGTTACACGATTTATAATATGTAGCTGTTAGAATAAACAACACGTAAGACCGTAAATTTCTAGATTCTGCCTTTGACTCTTATATTAACACTAATTTTCTTGACACACCGTTGAAAGAAATTAAAAAATAAGGTTGTGTTTTATAAGTCTGTTATCATTTTTCTTTCGAGTTTTAAATTATGTAGCCGAATTTAGGCTTAATTAATCATAAAAAATGGTACAGTTAAGTAGTATCACTTTTTTTTCAATAAAATAATCAATTGTTGATAAATATTGTTAACTAACTAGATACTCAAAAGGATTTAAATAATAAGGTCGAAATTAGATTTTTTTTGATTTTTCATTTTTTATCATCCATAGTTTATATTAATTATAAAAATTGAACTCTTTATAAGGTAACTTTAAAAACGATGAGCGTAGAAACGGTACGAGTAAAAACTTATCACTGTTACTAAGAAATTATACATGTTATTGTTGACGATTTATTTGTTTATTACAAGTCACTATTTCGATACTAGAAATAAGGTGTTTATGTTTTAGGCTCACAAAATGCAAGGTTAAGATAATAGAATATCGATTTATTTAAGATATTTAAGTAGGTTTAGTCGTTCCTAAGAAGATTTATTTACTTGCTAAAATGAATATGTGTTGCACTTTAAAATGCTGAAAGTACATGTAAATTTTTTCAATGTTTTTTATTAGCCATGTTTCCAACAAAAAAATTCCCGAAAGTGCATGATTTAACATTGCTGTTACGGGCAAGAGCGATCATTCAGCTTTTGTTGCACAAAGTTCGAGGCTGAAGACTTATTTATGATGAGAAAAAAGTTCGAATAAATAGCTTAACTTCTAAGGAAGACTCTCGTATCATAAAATGGGCACCTTATCATTCATTTAAAAAAAATATCTGTACAAACGTAAACAAAGTCGCGAGTATGTCTTTTGCTAAGTGTATGGTAGAGAACCGAGCATTGTATGCTGTTAGCTAATCTTATAACACGGAATGGGCCGTCTTTACAAAATTGCTTCTAAGTAGATGAGCTATGGTGATTCTGGCCCAGGTGGGCTCAAGTCACCAGGCGATTTCGGCCCACTCCCTCTCCGTGGGAAGCGGCCCATTTTTTCGGGTGAAGTGGTCCCTGCTGCAGCCAATGGGCGAGCAGGAGCAGTGGCTTTCTCGCATTCTTTGTGCGTGTACTGCTTGAGGTTGCGTGCGCCACCTGCAGTGCTGCTTGAGTTTGCGCGCGCTGTTTGAGTTTATGCGCAATGTGCATTAGCGCCTATAGCGCCGTGTGCGCCAGCTGGTGACGTGCAACGCAGTTTGAGTTTGCGCACGACGCAATGTGCATAAGTCGTCTGCAGCGCTGATTTGCGCGCGCTGTTTAACTGTGTGAAATCGTGTGCAGCTTGTACACGCGGTAGTTATATGCATTAAAAGACTTTTTTTTGTACTAGCGAGTGCGTTGCACAATAATGAAAGATGTGGAGTGGTAGGGATATCAGTATTAAACATTTTTTGTTTCATTTTTAAAATTTGTTTATATTAAATGAAAAATGTACATAATTTACAAAGCGATTTTGTTAAACACGTTGTTCTTAAAATACAATACAATGCATTTTACAGCTCTATATAATTATTATTATTATTATCATCATCATCAACATCAACCCATTCCAATATTGAAGTAAAATTGTTTCATTCGCTTCACATTATGAAGAGCCTACATGAATTTGTAGGCTCCGTTGTGATGTGTGCAAGTAGTAACCAATCTTGGGAGTTCAAACGGTGGATAGTCTGTTATATCAGTGACCTTTAAGCCAAACCTTTCAAGCCACTTTTTTTTAAATCTCCAATGACATGTATCTTTGTAGCATTTTTAAGATTATCCTGTAAAATATTTCCTATCTCTGTATACTCAATTTTTCCCGAGTCCCAGGTTAGTCCATGATAGCAAAGTTCAAGGTATAAATTTTCATGTTTATACTTTTGGGGTAATTTTTGCCAGCTAAAGGATGCTTTAAAAAGAAATACTTGGGCTTCTGCATCGTTAGTATTGAGTGGGAGGACAGCTAATTCTTTGAGCACATAATCCTTACCCAGTTTCTTGAAACCTTGCATGTCCACAAAATAATCCATCTTTCGCAATTATAACAATTAATTTTATTGCTTTTTTATTTTTTCGTAACCTTGATTTTTAGGATAATATCCTTTGTTGGTTGAATATTTATTGACGAAGTTCTTCCATCCGATTTTTTATTTTTATCATTATCATCCTTAGTTAAGATTTTTTGATACTTAACATTAGTTGTAAAATTACTCGTACACGGTTTATGTAACATATTGATAAAAGTAAAGCTTATTAAACATTGATTTTCAAAAAATTTTACAGTCTTTATCTTTTGTTTTTTTCACAGATTTTGTTTTATCAACCTTAATGTCCTTCTTCTCGTTTCTTCTCATAAATTTTTCCCACTCTTCTTGTCGTCGTTTGTTTTCTGCTTCTTTTTTACTCCAGCTGTTGCTCCAACCTTTATCCACTGTGGTTGAAAATAAACTGATACTAGCAAAGCCCTGAATCAACTTTATATCTACACAAGTTTATTGACATCCCCACTCATTGGACTGTATTGAACTATATGGTCATGCAAAGTTAAGCAATAAGCTGACGTATTGGCAGGAAATATTGTATGCGACTCAAATTCTAGCCTCACATCTACTGGAGCATTTTTCAATGACTCATTTTGTTTTGAACAATCGAGAACGATTAAAGGTATTTAATTGAGAAAGTGCTGTTTGCCCAATGAAGGTGTACAATCTTTGCCATGGTATGAATTTTGAAAATTAGCATACATATGATATAGCAATGCATACTGGTTACGCGTTATATCAAGATTCAGATCACCATAAGGATAATATTGTGAATTTAAGTAGAGTTTCACATTTCTTATGTTGCAGTGATCAAACATACTAGCGCTTACATTTTTCTGATTCTTACGGTTAGTTTGAAAAGCTAAAATAACGTAACGTGGCTTTTCCAACTGATTTGATGTTTTAACTGTTACATACGTTTGGATGTGCTAGGTAACAGAGAATACTCATATAATTTCCAAGTTCGAAAACTCACAGGTATAAACTTTTCTTTTTGCAAATAATTTAATAAACAAATTTTATGAGAATCTGAAATTACCACATACGGCATAAGCCACTCAAGCTTCAATATTACTATTTTAAAGTCTTCCCAAGTTGCTACGGCCGCGGGATCAGCAGCCTTAGCATTAGCTGGAGTTTGCCACACGGCATTTATATCGTTTTTTGCTCTTGTAAGTATAAGCTCATGTTTTACATTAACAACTATCTTACGATAGTCTTCAACAAAGCCCAAAATCACATTCAGTGGAAGCATGATTTTAAAGTAGCCGTTATCATTAGTAAGATCATCAGCTTTTTCTCCAACACCAAGCCAACCGGTGTTTTTCATAAATTTTTGATCAGGACGAAGTGATAGCCAATTTTTCATAAGGGTTGTTAATCCAACATTTTTGCACTTATCAACCTCTATGGCATTTACCTCATATCTTATTTCTTGAAATAAGTGGCAGATTGCGTTGTTTATCAAAGTAGTATTTGTTACTGCTGTATTTCCATCTGCTTTGACCAATCTTCGATAAACATGTAAAGAACTTCTGGATGGTAAAAGACACAAATCTTGATGTTGAATTGAAATTCGAATTTCATCGCTTTTACATATGTTGAAGATGCATACAGCTGATCAGCATAAATCTCATAGTGCATAATAGATTAATCAAATGCGACTGAAGACTTAATACTTAGAATCTCGTCCATTTCTTATACAACAAAAAAGTATTTAACTTATTTTCCATCAGGGTTTCTTATTTTTAAACCGAGACTTTTCATAAACTGTATGTTTTGATGAGTTAATTTTTGACGTGTTGGCTGTCTTCTTAGATGTCTTGATGCTTTTATAGACTATTTTTTCTAACGTCTCAATGGTTTGAGAGCTTGTCATTGACTGAGTGCTGGACTGTATATTTATCTACCTATATGATTTGGTTGATTATAAATGATACCCATTATAAAAAGGGTCTATTATATGCAATCTTATAGTTATGACTTTACCACGAAAATTAACTAAATTACTGTCCTGATCTACTATACGTAGGTAAATATGATTAATAATACGTCCAATAATCGGTGAATAAATTATTTGTAAGGAAACTTCAATAATTTTGTATCCTGGTGGTACAGCTGGAAAAAATTCATAAATTGTGTGCACTTTGTTGCTATTTATGTAAGCTCCTCTCGTAATATTACATTCAACTCTTAATGGGTTTATCTTTTGAATAGCTACAGGTAAGTCTGAAATATGAGTGGTGTTATTGTTAAAAACTCGCTGAGTGAAACCTAATAGACGACCTATAGAATCCTCAGGTCTAAAACCAATGGTATGGCTGCCCTTGATTACACTTCGAAGCGTATTATTGTTCGGCGTAATATCAATAGTTATGTTGTGAGGTTATAATACTTCAATGAAAAATGACTCAATATCTTCGATCTCATAACTACTGGTTACTTATACAATAACTTAATTCTCAACGTAAAATTCATTACAATTTTCATTAATATTTGGAATTGAGTTAAATGACAAAAGTTCTACTAAGCCAAAAACGTATCTGTGTTTTGGTGATAATTTAATAGGTGGAAAATACTGTGCTTCTAAAACAGAAGAAGTACCAGAGAGGCTTAATGTTAATGTTTCTTCCATCGTTGTCAAAGTATAACTAAGAGGTTTCTCTTGATGTAAGAAAGTTATATTTGTTTTGAAAGAAACTTAAAGCACAAAGGACCGAAGTTGTAAGAGCTAAATTTTTGATAACGCTTATGATTATATTTCACCTTATTAACTTTTAAATATAACATTAAGTCGATAGTTGGCTAAAGATTTCCAAAACTGTCAAAATATACAACATTATTACCACGTTTTCGATAAGCCACCCTGTGAGTTCCAAGTCCATTCTTATCATCAAGATTTACTGTAGCTGTTTAAGAAAACCGTGGGCCATCAGCAGGTCAGTTGTTTCTCATGAATACTTCACGAAAAAGGGGGATTTTTAAGATTTTAGAATATTTTATCAAATCTATGTTGGTCAGAGCTTGATCAGGTAATTTTACTGCTTTAAACTTTTTTTGATTTTTTTTTTTTTTTTTTTTTTCTTCAAACCTTTTCCAACGTAAGGCTTTAAATAGACTCATAATCCAGTTTTATGAAGTGTGAGATAAAGACCTTTCCCAAGGGCAATAGCTTCTATGGTTTGATTATATCTCTGACTCTCAGCTAGCTGCTTTTTGGCTGACTTAGTAGCATTGATGCTTTTAATTATTCCTGCTATTCCATTAGCTATAGCACCTGTTGCACTCAAAACAGCAAACACGGGTATCAAAGGTAGAGCTCCACCAATTCAAGTAGATAGACGTAAGATGCGGGGAATTTTAACATGCTTTTTACCACCAGATTTTTTAACAGCAGTACGAGCACCTTTCAAAGCACTATTCATGACATCTTGAGCTTTTTTGCTATTGGTATTCATGTCTTGTGAAGCAGCTTTAATAATTGCACTTAAAGCACTACCTTGTTTTTTGAAGCTTCTCTTTTATTTTCCTTTTGTTACTTCAATGTTTCTTCTTCTTCTTCTCCTTCTTTAGCTCCATGCCAAATTTACTTTTAATCTTTAAAGCACCAGTCACAAAGGTAGCTGCTGCTTTTTCACCAATACTTGAATCTGAAGCTTTAACTCTTTGCTAAGCCTTATCAGCTAAAATTTTATCTGCTTCGTGTCTAGCTTTTGAATGTTGTAGATTTTTTGAGTATGCTATATCATGCTCTTTACACGCAGCGTCCAGCTGATTAACTCCTGGATCTCCTGTAACAAGACGCTCAGCAAGCTTAGTACCAGGCTCACAATACTGATATCAAGGCAAATAAAGCTCTACTGGTAAAGAATTTACAATTTTATTTACAAGACCTCGTCCTCTCTTACGCTGCATGATCATGATGATGTATGATGATGATTAGTCTTCAGAGGTTGGATTATGACTAAACGTTCGAGAAAATAAATAATGTATTCATAGTAGAAGAATTCGTCACAATGAAGAGCTCAAATTATAAAAGCGTTATACTGTTCAATTAAAAGATTGGTTGTCACTCATCCTTCATACCGAGTTGACATCAAGTTCAAAGAACAATCCATAAATTTACAAGTCTGGATTTTGACGCTATTGTAAAACAATAAAAGCGTTCAAATCGACATGGCGCGCTTTATTTTGCAGTCCATTTAATTGTGGTAAAACTAATTGCTTATTGGCTTTAATCTTGCATCCCAATGAAGTTAAGTTTGAAAATGTGTATGTGAATTCTAAATTGCTGCATCAGCCAGAATACAAGTTTTTAAAAGATTTATTGGAGCCTATAGAGGGTGTGAAATACTTACATTTCAGCGAACACGAGACTGTAGTTTCGCCTGATGATGCTTTACCAAATTCTGTAATGATTTTTGATAAAATAGCTTGTGAAAAACAAGACAATGTAAAGGCCTTTGTCTGTATGGGGAGACACAAAAATGTTAACTGCTTCTATCTTAGTCAGTCAAATGCTCAAGTACCAAAGCATCTTGTAAGGGATAACGTTAATTTTTTAGTTTTATTCCGTCAATATGATGTTAATTTGAAGCATGTGTATAATGATCATGTAAACTCTGACATGCCATACATTCAATTAAAAAATTTATGCTCTAATTGCTGGAATGATGATAAACATGGATTTGTTGTTATAAATAAAGATAAACAAATAAATAATGGCTGCTACAAAAAAGGTTTTGATAATTTTGCTGTACATTTTGGACATACCTAGTGCAATCATTACAGTCAGTCGTAAGACATTGAAACATCATCATCGTCAGCATCACTATCATTATGTATGAACAAGAGAAAGACTTTCTACATCAGTTAGTGAAGGCTCGTGAGGCTGTTAGAAAAAAGTACAGACTATTAAAATTAGGAAAAAATGAGGCTGAAAAAGTGCTTAGTGAAACTCTAAAACAAATTACAGACCCTCTAATGAAATTGGACCCTCTAATTGTTGCCGAAACAAAAAAACAAAAAACAACTGTAATAATTATGTTACTCATAATCATTTTTATAATAAAAATGATGAAGAAAATAATAAAGTTGACAAAGAAAAGCATTAAAAAAAACAGAGAAAAGTTTAGTGAAAGTGATATAGCATTCAAGTCTGCCATTAGTGAAAGTGATGATGATACTGATTTAAATAATACTATTTAGAATCAATCAGTTGATTCAGTGCAAATTAGTACGAATTCGTCAAATAATTTTTATTTACAAATACTTGATGAAAATCAGAGAGATTTATTAGATTTCAAGTATGGAGTACAAAAAGAAAATGCGATGCACAAGCTTGGTGATTCGCAAATAGACTTTAAAAACAATTGTATCAAAATGAATGATTTAAGTTTTCCAATGACTTCTGGAATAATAGAGCTACTTATTAAAAAGCATCCTAATGAATCTCTGTTGACACGGGAGGATTTAAAAAAATACTACATAATATTACAAACTTCAAATGTTCATAGGAAAGGATTTTAAAAAACTGGAGCTATATGAACCCCTAATAGTAATAAGTTCAATAAAATTATCGCTCCGATGTTCGATGTCATGGTCGGCAAAAAAGACGGCTCGTTGCTACTTCATCATAAAACAGCTTAAATAACGCAACAAGTAAATTGTATACATTGGGATGATCCTAACGAGTCAGTAGATCGTTTACGCTTATTAAGACTTGCAAAGTCAGCAGGAAATACAAGTTTTGACAACGAAATTTTATCAATCATTGAAGAGCTTCGTGAAGGAGAATGTAAATATACATATATATTGACGCACACAATTTTTGCTTTAGTATCAAAATGAGTGTCGATGTATTCGGTCAAAAACTTGGTAAAACCAAAAGTGGTAGACGAGGTCCTCTTGGTATTGGATATAAACTTACAACAGATGGGCAGTGTGACTTAAATAACAAAAGACTGTGCAATGTTGGAACATCGAAACAGCCTTAAGATCCAGTAAGTTATGCGTACTTGATTAAAGTAATTAAAAAGCTTGAAAAAGAAGTAGATAGCTTTCAAATTTTTATATTCAACTTACAAAAAAATTCCCATTTATTCAAGCTAATTCAGAAAACTTAAACCTAAGCAATTAATACATGGAGCAAATCGTTGAGAAACTACACAAGGCAGCAAAGTGTCATCATTCTGGCCGAAAATTCAACATACGTGGCTTAAATGAGATTTGGCAAGCAGACCTTGAAAAATGCAGCCTTACGCTTCCGAAAACCAAAAATATCAGTATATGCTCACTGTAATAGATGTTCTCTTCAAGTACGCATGGGCTGTACCAATTAAGAAAAAAACTGGTAAAGAAGTAACTGCAGCAATGCATTCGATATTAAAAAAAAGGACGGGTACTAGTAAACATGCAAACTGATCGTGGCAAAGAATTCGATAATGCAAACTTCCAAAATCTCATACAAAAATATAAAATAAATTTATACTCAACTTACAGCAATCTTAAGCTTTAATATGCGAGCGATTCACTCGTACTTTAAAGATTTGATGTGGAAAACATTTAGTTTGCAAGGCAATTATAAGTGGTTGAATTTGATACAAACGCGAGTTAAATTATATAACAATAGGAAGCATCGAACAATTTGTTTGAAATCGAAAGACGTAACTGCTGAAAATGTAATTCAAGTCTTGAAAAAATTCAAAAACAAATGTAAAAATAACAGTGAGCCAAATTTTAAAATTGGCAATAAAGTACGCGTAAGCAAGAAAAAACAAGCATTCAAAAAAGGTTATACACCAAAATGGTCGACAAAAATATTTACAATCACATGAGTAGCAGCAACAAATCCAACGACGTATCATCTGAAAGATCATCAGAATCAACCTATTTCTGGAGGTTTCTACGAGCAAGAACTGCAGAAAATAAAACATTCTGATGTAAAGCTCACACAAGATCCTTCAAAGACGTGGCATTCGAGTTTTTTTTAAATGGTTGGGTTTTGACAGTACTCACAATAGTTGGACGAATAAATAACAAAGATATTTGAACTACTTTAGGTTACAAAATCATAAGATTGTTATATGTATCAAGATTTAATGAAAATGTTGCATAGAAAAAATGTTTTAAATAAATACTCAAATTTTAGAAAAAATTGTAATTTATTTTTTTCACTTTTTTACATCACA
>NW_019384277.1:152386-196859 GCF_000648655.2 Copidosoma floridanum | reverse complement strand
ATTAAAGTTTTTAGTAAAGCTATCGCTGATTGAAATTTTTGCAATTCGGAAGTTGATAAGTCATTTTTTTTTTACTAAAAAAAAAATCACTATCCTTTAGAACTGTAAGACTGCTATCTAACTGAATTTGGATATAAGCAGCATCATATCGATTTATAGTTTGCTTATATGTTTTCAATAGCTGGTGAGCCACATCTTTAAAAGATTTTACTGTTGCCATAGCTAACTTGAAACTGCAAGCTTACTTGCTCACAGATTACATGAGAATGAGCTGTTGAAGCAGCTTCAATCTTAATATAAAATAAACATTAGAAAATAGTAGTAGGCATATGGAGGGGGAAGGGGGGGGGGATACACAGTTCATACATAACTCATCACAACATTTTAGAATAAATTCATTTTATTTTATTTTATTTTTTATTTTTTTAATTTACATTCAAATTTACTTAATTTTAAGGATTCATACTATCACTATTATTATTTCATAATAAATTATAATTTAAAAAATATTTTCAAACCTTTGTATACTTCAACATGGCATCCCAAGTTAAACCAGGTGTTGTATAATAATGAGCCGGGTCTAATTCATATGCTTCGAGATAATTGTTTCAAAAATTTTCAAAAACTCCAGCAAGTAGTAGCACATCAGTCTTNTACTACTACTACTACTACTACTACTACTACTACTACCACTACTACTACTACTACCGCTACTACTACTACTACTACTACTACTACTACTACTACTTCTACTACTACTACTACTACTAATACTTATTTTTGACGTAATTTTTTTTCGCCAATTGAAGAATTTGGTATTGTAACACTTTTTTTTCTTACAAAAATCATCTACATAACTTTCTTTAATAGGTCGCTTTCGACTTGCTCTATTTTTTGCGGTGAAAGCTAAACTCCGTTGCTTAAGCTTTTCTATAGCCTCTCTTTTTTTTTCTTCAGCTTTTTCAATTTTTATTTGAAGCCGGGTTTCCTGTTTTAAAATTCTCTCACCTTCTTTCATCCGTTCGTTTATCATCTTCTTCATTTCTCGTTGGATGACCCTCGGCCTTTGATTTTGAAGAGTTGTCTCTACCCTGAAGGTTAAAATATTCCGATCTTCGTCGGTCCATTCTTGTAGATTGTTTGTCAGAAGCTCATTGTGTAACGGTACTACCCGTGCTGCAATAAGCAAAGAAGCTTCATGCTGGAGGTGGTTGTTTCCTGAAAAAAAAGGAATTTTTTTTTTTTTTTTTTTTATAGTTATAATATTCAAACTTTCAACGTACCATAGCATATCTTTTTCTTCTTCTTTTACCATATTCATCATCATAGTTGGTATATGTGTTGGGATGTTTTTCCAATTGGCTGCTACTGCTGCTGCTTCAGCACTGTTTGTTTCAGTGTATGCGAGATGTTTTCTTCTTCTCCTTTTTCTCCTTCTTCTTCTTTTATTGGTTGTGGCCCCGTTTCAAAACTCTAATTTTGCTCCATCCACCACAAAACCGACGATGATAAAGCTTTTAAGGGCGTTTTAACAGCTAGTACTTCCTCTACCCATGCAGCTTCAGATGCTGTAAGGGTGTTTTGTTCTAAGAAAAAAGAAACAAAATATTTATTAAGAAAATATTGCAAAATATGAAGATTCAATATAAAATAATAATTTTTTTTCTTACGTTTTTCTTCTTAAAAATAAAAAATCAACTGTGGGAACTGCTTCTTGGGCAACGTCTCCAAGAGGATTCACAGCAGCAGCAGCATCTTGATCATGACAAACTGCTTTTACAGCATCTGCTAAGGGATCCTCCTCTGTGGATATCTCATGACTTGCAGGGTCTACAGGGTCTACAATCGCCTGCTCTTCTTCTTCTTCATACTCCCTTGCAAAAGTATCGATCGCACGACAAAAAAGTCATTCGTTGTACATTTGGATGTCACCAGTTAATGTTTTTTTAACCATTTTTCGTGCTGTAAGAAAAAATATTACGTTCATAAAAACCTTTATTATATTAATAAAAGATTTTTTAATTTTGAATCAAGAGAAAAAAAATTAAAAACTCTCAACATCATTTCTGCGGTAAAAGTGTTATTGTAATGAAAAAGATAAAAAAAAAAATAGAAAGAACTCTCGACGTCATTGCTGTGGAGATAGTTAAAATATAAATTTTGCCAATCATTTCTGCGGCTAAAGCGATTGATAAGATGTAAAAAATAAAAAAGTTGATGAGGGTGAGAAAGAGCAAAGCTAAATAAATTATGAAACAAAACTACCTTATTTTGTTGAAGAATGATTCCTAGTCGTGTAAATACTCCTCCAGTTGCTGGCTCCTTGTGTGATTCACTAGCTATGATTTAAAATTAAGGTCAAGAGCAGTTCTTAATTCTTCAGAAAGTGCATGAAAATGAGTGTAGAAGGGTGAAAGAGGGCGTAAGTTATTTCTGATTGGCTGTTTGAAAATTTGAAAAACCTATCGTAGAAGGAAAAATGTATACATGCACGAAGCATTACCTGTATGCATAAGACTAAGGGAGGGGGTTTTTGGGCATACCATAGGTACAAAACATAGTTTCACATAATTTGCACATTTTTTAAGGGAGGGGACTGCGGAGGCGGGTGTTGCACTTGTATCTTTTTCTAACTGCTGTTTTAGTATTGCACTTACATCCTTTTCTAACGCAGCTATTTTCTTATTGGATCAGAGGAGTTGCTCTAAAATTAGGAAAAGCAGAGTAGCACTTTGATTTCAATTATTCAGAAATAGTACTTTGAACCATACCGTTGGATATTATTATTGCAATGGCTAGAAGGTGACCAGTTTATCGGACAAGAGAGATTAAACTCGAAGAGGATTTGGAGTTCCCAAATTTGTTAAGCGAGATGCCGCCTAGTGTTGTTAATATCTTGGATGAAATATTTCAAAATGAAGTTTTAAATTTGGCTGACGACCTTCGAAAAAGCCCGTTCAAAATCAAAATACTGCTGGGTGCCGACGTACTTCCTCGAATATTAAAAGAAAGCCTACGCATCAGTATGCCGGAGACGCAGTGTAACATTATTGGCTGGACGCTATCTGATCCATTGCATGTTTAAGCAGTAGTGCCATCATCGCAAGAATAATTGTTAGTGGTGTAATGGTGTAAACAAGTATATAATTGTGACTCATATACTATGTATCCCGATTTGGCCTCGCTCAATTATAATAGGCGGGCAGTATGTTCAGTTTAAAGTTAACTTATGCTAAAATGTGCCGTAAAATTTATTATTTTCTATTTGCTATACAATATTGCTAGACTTCTTAGATGACTGTTACTTATTCGAATTTATTATCTTATGTTTCACACATTACGTTACTTGGATTAAAACAATACTCTAGAGACGGTGCTACATTTATACATACATACATTAATACATTTATAGTTCAAAGGAGACTTATACCTTATAATCTATTCAAAAGTTGTTATCTGCAAACTTGAACATTCGCATGAAAGCATATAACTATACCAAGCAAGTGCCACTGCTAAGCTGAACACTTCACTCAGTCAGCAAATGTACAAACCAATTGATTGTGAATAAATGTTGCTTTTAATAAGAGATTGTTAATATCTTGTTCATCCTTTTCCCAGGATCTGCTTTCGACGTGGTCTGGGCTTAGCTCACGACGGAAACAGCCCTTCCACGAACATTTTGCTCTTGTGCACTTTAACATGAAAGTCCGGTCCCTCAAGGATAGGTTGCATGCATTCAGGCGTCATAGCATGTAAATAATCTGTTTTTTGTTTTGTGTACAATGATTTGAGAATCTCTGCCGTTCACTCTGCGTTTTGTATCCACAGAGAACCTCTGTTTAAGGCGCTCTACCATCAAACGTATTATTTAGAAAAAGGCCGTTACAGACACATAAAAATCTAAAAGATCCGGAACGTGATGAATAATACGTTTTAAAAGCATAAAAAAATTTGTCCTTGTCAAACCATAAATTAAAATTTAAACAATAGTAAAAAAGACGAACTTATTATTAACTATTGCAAATACCATCAGATCAAAAGCCTTTCTGTTAATTTGTAAAAAAATATACACTTTTACGTAAGCTTGGTCCTATTTTACTACATGTTAAAATAACAGAGTTATAAAATATGTTTTCATTAAAAAATCAAATTTTAAGAAAAGTGGGCATCAAAATAAAAAAAAAAATTTTTTTTTATTACAGTTAAAAAGTCTTTTGAAGACAATCCATCCAGAATTGTTACTCTACATACATTTTTACAGTGAGGACAGCCAAATGGATTGTAAAATTATTTATCATTTTGTGACGTCATTTCTTGTATTACAACAAAATCTTTAGGCATTGTTGTAGATGGTTATAAGTGCTGTATAATTTTGAATTTTTAAACAATTTCAGTGAGAAAGGTAAAAGTTCTGATTATATTAAAGTTGAAATTTCAAATCACGATTCCTCCACTCTTTGCACTACAACTTGACGAAAAAAATTTTTTAGATCATCTTATCGGTGCCCATCGATAGATAATCAAATGAGAAACGACTTATCTTTAGCTGTTTTTTTAATTTAATCACCTCAAAACAAGTTATGAGTAAAGCTCTACGGAAAAGATCGATCACTTTTCACTATTTGTTTAATAAGAAAAAGAGCGTTCAACTTTCTTAGATGAAACTATTTTTTCATATTCTGGGGTCAAATGACGAAGCGATTCGTCATCGTTATCATATTTATCATAGTCAAAAAAATGTCCTTATTGGCCATTTTATTATGCTTCATCTACTCAACAAATTTATAATACAAACTTTTTGCCACTGCAGTAGTCAAATCTCACCTATATTACAGCATGTCTATTGAAGGCATAGAACGGCTCAAAAATGAGTCTTCGGAAAATACTAGCCGCATCTGTATCTTTGTGTTATGAACGCAAGGATGGCATCAGGGTGAAAGTGAGTCAAGGAAGCTGCTAAGTCCACAAGCTCTCCTTTTTTCTTTTATTGTTTTCGATTAAATCAAGATGTAAACATTTTAAGAACCCTAAGAAGTTATTTTAAGTTCTTTCTTTTATTGTTACGCTACTTTTATTCATATGTTTTAAGCGATACTGCTTAGACTTTAAGATATCTTGACTTAAACACATAAATCAAGGTCACTCAATAGCTT
This sequence comes from Copidosoma floridanum, assembly GCF_000648655.2. Next base: position 191,706 of record NW_019384277.1, on the reverse strand, counting down.
TGTAGCCTGAAGTATAAGAGTTGCCAAAATTTCAGTAATGTACTTGATTTTTACTACAGTTGTTTGTTTACTAGTCATTATTTTATTGCTTTTAAAGTAGTACATTACGAGACTAGTGCGTGGAGAAGGCCATTGACGCACGCGTGTCAGTTATCTAACCTCTCGCGGTTTTGTTTATATAACTCTTTGACCCAATGTGCGTGGAGAACGAGATTTACAGCCATCTAATGTGGCTCTGCAAAGGTCTCGACGTAGACACGCACTAACACGAGTTCGTAGCACGAGCTGTGAGTATTATGTGTAAATCTACTAGGTAATTAGAGCCACATAACATGGCTCATAATCGAGTTCCCGTGCACACCGTGTCAAAAAATAGTATTCAATAATCGCTTCCCCGGATATGTAGACAAAAGAGCTACTATACATTATACTGTGCAGTATATTCTGTTGTAACGTACCCTTACAAGGTTTTGAGTATGAAAAATATGCTGCAAACTCACTATAAAGGTTAGAGTGAGTTCTATTGCGTCTTTTAAGCAGATGTAAGACTTAGTTCGGTGATCAAGCTACGTGTTAAGAGGGTGAATTTTAAGCAAATGTACAACTTACTTTGATAACTAAGCTGTGTGAGAAAAGGCAACTGTAAGCTCACCTAAAAAGTAAATCAAGAAGGAACAAGAAAGAAAGGACCGTTGACTAAGTTCTAATGTTAAAAGCACAAGCCTTATTGTTGTCATTGCCACCAGTGCGCTCGTTTAGAATTAGGAACATCGTTGCAGTCAACCTCGTAAGATCTTGTGACTGCGTGCGCGCAAGCAGTGGCTAACTAACGATCATAGTAGTAGATTAAGTTAAGGGAACTATAAATTGTATGGCATTGTAAATGTAAATCCAAAACTTTATTATTTATACTGTTTTTAAAATAAACTATTTCTAGCTTTTCTTAATTTATTAAATCATCAGACAATACAAAACTTGGATGTTAATTAAGATAATTTTCTTAATTCTAAAACATTAAGTGGCCAAATTATATAAAACATTTTAAAATCTCATAATTCTCATCAATTGACACATAATTCTTACCTTATTGAATAAATTGAATATTGCAAAAAAATAAAATAGATACTGTATGACAAAGACCTTTATAAGGACGTGAGATAAAAAGATGAATAAGATACGTTACTACCGTACGACGTAAGACATAACCTCTAACAGTAGGTCAACGCCAGCTCCACGTTCACCACTCCATACCTGTCACTCGGTGAAACCTAACACCACAACGCCGAGACAACGATTTTAAAGAAAAGTTTACTGTAAGTTAAAGCAATAAGTCCTTTGGCCTAACGGCTGGTTTCTGACGAAAGAAAATTAAATTTATTTGGTTGTAGAAAGAATCTAAGAGCTCCACCTTTTACTTATAGAAGTTTAAACGTAACAAATTGTCATCCTTGTGAGGAACTAAGTCTTTTGTTTCACTTAGAGTATGTATTAACCAAATCAAAATCTTTACTTGTATTTCCAAATTTATTTATCGTCTTTCTTTATCCATTTTAAAAATTTTTTTGTAGTAGATCAGACACTTGAGAATAAAAGCAAAAGAGTACAAAGTACAAGGGTACAGTTATTTGAACAAAGTTATAGGGGAAAGGAAGCTGAAAAATCACTAGAATTCCTTGAATCATCACGTTACGTAGTCCTCAATAATTCAGCTTTACGTATGAGTCAAGCTGCTTTACACATACCAATATGTAGTGGTCAAAATACACCTCTCAGAGATTTTTTGCAAGATGTTGAAAGTAGTGGGTCCCTTATTTCAAGTGTAAAAGAGCCTATGTTCTTAAGAACATATATTTCTAGGAAAAAGGGTAGAGCAAAAAGTTATCTAGACGGATTCGTGATAAATATGTTAGATGATATTATAAGCCAGTTAAAAGCACACTTTGCTCCTTTTTAAACTAACGATCAATCCATCACTGACATTACAAATTCTAAAATAAAACAGTGAGAAACTGTTTGCAACTTTTACGAGAGAATTTCCCAACTCATTAATCAAGGCGCTAGAGTAGCTACAATAGAGGCCGTTTCTGACAACATTCCTGGAAACCAACAGCCTAATTGTAAGTTATATCTAGAAACGGTAAGCCATAAACCATTTATATGAGGCCTACCCGATGGATTCAAGGCCAACATGATGTCGAATGTACCAAAAACGTTTGCCAGTGCTTTACAAGTAACTTTAGAAGCAGAAGGAGTTGAAAAAATTTTATATCCTGATACTCACGGTACTATGTAAAATCAGGATTCACATATGTACCTTGCTCAGCAGTTACATCAAACAGCCAGACAGAATTTATTAGTACACTAACAAAACAGACAATGAAATTCTGCACTTCTTCAGCCCAATTAAAACAATATACAACAAGTTGACTATAAGGATCCCAACATGTACAATCGCGATAATACATCTTATTATCAACCCTATTATAACAACCCTAATAACACAAAAATTTTCTCGACTACGTTTAATTTGGACGGAAGAATAGTATCACACCTAGCTTTTTAATATCGAAATAACGACTTGAATAATCAATCAGTAAGATTGTTGCAAAAATCAAATGAAACGCAATCTTACCAGCCTTTGAACGATTCGTGGGAAAATCATAGTAATTTCGGACCCACACAACCAACGCAATACCGAAACCACTTCGCTCAAGATCGAACTCTTTCAATAATTAGCAAAATTTCAGACCCAGTTTCCCTAAACCAGGCCATTCTTTAAACGGAAACGGTGCTCGTCACCCAGACGCAGTGGCGAGCAAAGACCTGAATTAGCGTCCACTGGCAAACCCATTTGTGCAATCACCTGAGTGCCCATCGCAAGAAACATTGGCAATGCACCGACAGTAAGACTTAAAATTTTAGAACTAAATGAAAGTGAAAACACCTATTTAATGGATATAGGAGCTGACGTCAGTGCTACAAGAATATCTTCATTGCTACCAAATGTTATTATAAATACTGATACAAAAATTGCACTTTTCAGAATAACTTCTTACAATATCATAGTATTTCAAACAGTAACATTATACATATTTGATAAAAATCACGTTTTTCACGTCTAAGCACAAAAAACACCCCTCAGTGAGACAGGAATATTGGGAAATTTTTTTCTAACCAAAGAACGGGCGAAGCTTTGTTATGACACAAGAGCCTTGTTACTAAAAAGAAGACCTATAAGTCTCATTCCATTTATAGGAAGAATTGTAACAATAAGCGACAAAGAACGTGGAATTGAATCGCTTGATACAGTGACAGAGTATGTAAGTAATAAAAACAATTTTTACGACACTATAGATAATATTGGCATAAATAAAAAAACTCGGAATCTTGTTTAACTTCTTAGTATTTTAAACCTATAGGAGTAACCTTTGGTCAAAATCGTACAAATAAAATACCAGTAAGAATGAGAGTTCCAAAAGAGATTTCTGTAACACAAACTAACGGCCACAGGCAAGCATACTTGCACTTGATAAAAACCACGCCTAGTATATTCATAGGCGAAGCAGCAGTAACATACCACAAAGGCCGCTGGTTTATGATGGCTGTAAGCACTTGAGAAAAGCCAGTAGAAAATAAAATCTCTCCGCAGAATCTCGCACCTTTTGATCTAAACGATTCAGAAAATTTTCCTGATAGATTTTAGTGATGATGTTCCCAACATAACAATAGAGGATAAAATTAAATATATTACGGAGAAACATTGCCAGCATCATCATAATAATACAATCTATGAACAACTTTACCAAATAGTAAAAGAGTACTTACATCAATTTTGTAACAAAGGTGATGCTGCTCCACGTACATTGTATGAACAACATAATATACTGACAATTGATGATAAACCTGTTTTTACTAAATAATATATATACTCTTCTGCTCTAGACAAGGAAGTTAGAGAACAGATCGATAAATTATTACTAGAAGGAACCATTTGTTTTTCTTTGAGCCCATACAATAGTTAACTGTGGATTGTTTTTAAAAAGCCAGGACCCAACAGAGGACAGAATCATCGTCTCGTAATAGATTGCAGAAAATCAAACACCTAAACTATCCCTGATGCTTATCCATTGCCTTATATTACAGAGATATTATAGAAAATTGGCAAGTCAAATCTTTTTTCAGTATTTGACCTACCTTATGGATTTCATCAAATTGAAGTATCTCCAGAAGATCGCCATGAAACAGCTTTCAGTACTCTATACAGACACTAGGAGTATACAGGTATACCATTTGGATTATGCAATGCACCAGCTACATTCCGAAGACTTATGGATTATATATTATTGGGATTGCAAGGCACAGAACTATTAATATTTTAAGATGACGTTATAATATGTGCTAAGACTTTAAAAGAACATGAAAGTTATTTAATTGACTGTCAGATGCTGGTTTAAAATTATGGCTAGATAAATGCGAATGTTGAACTCCTGAACAAACATATTTCGGACATAAAAAAGGTGATTATGGAGTAAAACCCAATCCCAAGAAACTTGAAGCATTTAAAAACTTCCCAACACCAACAAATTGTACGAAAATTCAAGAATTTTTAGAACTCACAGAGTATTATAAACGATTTATTAAAGATTGTGCTAGAATTGCAGAGCCTTTAACCCTATTATTACGGAAAAGTTGGAATTTTAATTGGACTAAAACTCAGCAAGAAAGCTTTGAAAGATTAAAATCAGCGCTGTGTGAAGCTCCGGTACTTGCATGTGTCGATCTTATCAAACCGTTCATTCTAACTACTGACGGATCCAATTAAGCTATCGGTGCTGTTTTAAGTCAAGAAGAACCAGGAGAATACCACTCTGTAGCCTACATGTATCACACTCTTAATAAATGCAAAAGAAATTACTCGACTACCGAAAAAGAGTGTTCGGCAGTAATAGCCACCGTACAACATTTTTGATACTATTTTTACGGACGAAAATTTTTAGTTCATGGAGACCGCGAACCTTTGACATGAATCGAATCGATGAAAGACTCTATGAGTCACCTTAATCGATGAGGAGTAAGACTCTGCGGGTAAAACTACATCTATAAGTATAAACGCGAACGTTTGAATTCAAATGCTAACGCTTTATCACGTAACCCTGCAGATTCTAATAAAATAAATACCGTCAACGCTTGCATATATTTTATGGAGAGGCGTAAAAGGATAAGAAAAATTTTAACATCCAGCAGTAACAGAAGCAGTCATCGCTCTAACAGTTTGAGCTTTGACAGCGAGATTACAATACATAACAGTCCCGTATGTTACCCTTAAAACCTTTCTTTTAAATCCCTCGACGAACAAAGACATCTATTGCACGTGCTAATAAGGATAGTAATGTACACAATCAAACCTTAGGTGAGCTTGAACCCACTGTATAGCGGAGCAAGCAACGAGAGAAAGAAAAAAGGCTCTAAAAATTTTCCTTTCATAATACCGCCAAAAATAGAAGGCGGGCAAAACTGGACCATCCATATTTTCAAGGTAACTTAAACTCTGAGCTTAAGAAAAACGAAGTTTTGCTGACCCATCTTTATATTGGGATTATTACATACCACCAGGAATAACAGGAAATAATAAACCAGTATAAAAAAAAACATGTTTTTATAATTTAAAAACTTAATCTTATAGTGCACTAGAAAATTTGAATGACTGAAAATTCTATAGAAAAAGAAAACTTCCCAACAAGACCAAAATCACCTATAAGACGCTCCAAAGCTGCATCTACGGTAATAGAAAATGATGTCAATACTGTGTGGAAAGAGCCTGATATTTTTCCCGTTGAACAAGAAGATAGCAAAGAAGCTGGAGAGGAAGAAAAAACGCGTGTTAGTATACCCAATACACCTGCTCATCAAAGTGCTAAACAGCTAGACACATTCATAAAACAGCGTTATGCCTCAATGCAGAGTAACTTAACACCGTCTACTCGTCCTATAGCCGCATTTGAAATGATAGAGCAGCAATAGAATGCCAAATGCGATGACCTTGTTACTCGTAAAAAAAGCACTATAATTAGACCTTTGATGAGAACAGAAATAGATGACCTCAAAATATTAAGCACACAAGAATGTTTAACATATGCAAAGCACGTCATTGTTACGCTTATTTTGGTCGACTTGCCACTTAATTCTACTAACAATAAGATATTATGAGATTTGAATTGTATTTCGAAATTTGTCTTGAATAAAACACAACCACAAGTAGGTGACGTGATAATAACTTATTATATAAATAAATTAGTATTCTGTTTGGTTATCAAAGAAAGAGAAAAAAAAGAAGTATTGCTTCAAGGTCATAACTCATGCTTTGCAGGTTTAGCCAAAGCAATAGAAAACAAAAATATAGAAACATTAAGGATATCCAGAACAGATAGAATATTGCCCAAAGCAATTTATGAAAAACTCAGTCATGTAAATATTAATATAACTGTATGTTTTGGTAAATGCGCTTATATATTGAACAAAATGAGACAACAAAGATTAAGAGATTGCCACAACAATCTCTTTGGCGAATACAAAGGAGTAAATAAAACTTATAGAAAAATACAAGAATTGTATAACTAGGAAGTTATAAGAATATATACTTAAAGTTTTGTACGAAAACGCAAAATTTGCCAAGAACAAAAACAAATACAGATAAAAACAGAAGAACCTATAATAATAACTGATACTCCAGCTGAAGTATTTTTAAATAGAGTCAACAATTACTATGATATTATCACACCACGATTTTGCTCATATCAGTTGAGAGTAATTTGGTTAAGCTCTAACTGATCGTTCAGATCCCCAACTTGACGCGTCCTCTTTAAACGCAAGAGTATAAAAACTCCTCGTATTTAACAATATTTGCCTTCTCTTTCATCAAGTGCTCCAAAGTAACTATAGAGGTTGGAGAGTGAGTTCTGTTGCGTCTTTTAAGTGGCTGTGAGACTTAGTTTAGTGATTAAGCTACGTGTTAAGAGAGTTTATTTTAAGCAAATGTAAAACTTACTTCGATAACTAAGGTGTGTGAGAAAAGGTTGAGCAAATAAGGCAACTGTAAGTTCGCCTAAAAAGTGAATCAAGAAGAAACAAGAAAGAAACGACCGTTGACTTGGATTCCGACGTTAAAAGCAGAAGCCTAATTACTGTCATCACCACAAGTGCTCTCATGTAGGTTTAGATACATCGTTGCTAAGATGATTCTAATTAATGGACACATAATTTTTACCTTAATAAATGAATTAAATATCGAGGAACAATAAAATAGACACTGTGTGACAAAGACCTTTATAAGAACGTGAGATAAAAAAACAAATAAGATACGCTACTACCGTATGACATAAGACATAAAATCTAACAGTAGGTCAACGCCAGCACAGCTTTTACCTCTTTATACATATCGCTCGGTGAAATCTAATACCTTAATGCCGAATCAACGATTTCAAAGAAAAGTATGCTGTAAGTAAAAGCAAATAAGGCCTTTGGGCTAACGGCTGGCTTCTGACAAACAAAAATTCAATTTGTTTGATTGTAGAGTGAATCTACAAGTTCCGCCCTTTACTTACTGAAGTTCGGACGTAACAAATTTGCATCACTTGTGGGGATAGCCATCAATACTGTAGGACCATTAGCAAGAACAACATCTTAAAATAAACATATGTTAAGTATACAATTTTTATTTTTAAAATATTGTGTAGCAGTAGTTATATCCAACATCTAAGCTATCACAGTCAAAGACGCTTTGGCAATATACTTCATAGCATGGTATTGAGTGCCTAAAATAGTACACAAAGATAATGAAAAGAGTGGTTGAAATAATATATTAACAAATTTATCTAAAATTTTTGGCTTTAACCTTAGGACTACTACACCTTACCATCCTTAATCTAACGGTCAACTAGAACGTAGTCATGCCTTGCTTGCAAGCTTTATAAGAACAAAAGCTACGACTAATCAGGACTGGGAAAAAATTTTACCTTTTACTATACATAAATTTAATACAATACTTCATACAGCTACCAGATGTACACCATATAAAGAAGTATACGGCAAAAAAGCAGGTCCACCAAATCCATATCCAACTAAAATTCGAATGCAATCTTATGATAATTATATTGATTCAATCCACTGTTTAAGAGATATGCACGAAAAAGCCCACGATGAACTCATCATATATAAACATAGAAATTAACAAAATAATGATATGCATGCTAGACTTCAGAATTTAGAAGTAGGTATGAAAGTTTATGCAATAAAAAAATCTTAGAAAAGAAAATTAGATGAATATTACAACGAAATTTGTGAAATCACCAATTTAAATAAAAATAATAACAATATCACACTTAAATCAGAAAATGAAAAAGTTATTCTTAATCATCAAGCGTTTGGATAAAGTGGAGCACTGTTACGAGTGAGACTTCATTCATGTTTCAGAAATCTTAATAACGCAACAAGAAGATTATTACTCTACTAATAATAAGAGTTATAACAACAAAAGAAGTCTCAGCGTATTCAATGGACCACTTTCCTTCGACAAGCTTCTACGAAAATCCAGAAATATCTAAAAATCCAGGAATTTACTACGAGTATCATGATGAAGTTCATCTTATCCATACACAATGGACAATTGCCGTATTCTTGGATTGCAGAAATCTTACTAACTACAACGAAGAACTAGGTTTATAAGTTTATGATTTGTCAAAACGCTATCATGAACAGTTACATACAAATAAATGTGGAAAATAAATACCTCTATCACATTAAACACAATTACTTAGGGACATTAGCTTATTACAATTATAGCTACAACAATTTTTCTCACCAACCATTAAAGTCCTTGACTCATCAATATCTGAGTATCATATTATAAAAAAAGCACCTTTTTTGAGCTTGTAGAATGGATAAATCAGAAAGTTTTTTGAACAGTGGACGCAACAGATAGAAAAGAAATCGCCTCTGAATTAAAGAATATTTCTTTTAGAACAGAAAATATTCATGTTCTCGTTGCAAACCAAACTTACATCGTACGATCAAATCTAGAAATGCTTCACAAAGAAATGGAACAAACAAAGATAAATAATTTGAAACTCACACAACAGATACGAGAAATAACTAATAGAACCATATATTTATCAAAACAAGTAAAAATTGATACAATCTTATAATAAACTGACGTATGAGTCATACATTTCTAGAAATTCTTATATTTCGTACTATAGTCTTATGAAACATTAACTCACACAATCAAATATACTGCTGATGATCATCTTTACCCACTTCTACTCTCATCCGAACAATGTTGGAAGTTTTCTTTCCGATTAACTCTCTTGCGACTTTGGCATGATTCAGACTTTTGTGACCCTTAAAGGCTGTTTTCTGTCAACTTTGTTAAATTTAAATATATTTGTTGTCAAGATAGTTCAACGTTCAATGGCCTTAAGAAAGATCAGTGACTTGACTAAAGCTTACAGCAATTGTGACTGCCTGGATTTCTCAGGGAGATCTTCTCCGGCCTGCTGTTGAAGCCCCAGACTGATTAGGAGAAAAATTACAAAGCCCGAAGCTTTGGAGCTAGTTCCAGAGATCTTTCTTAACTTCTCCTGGTATAACGTCAAAGAAGTTGGTGTCTAAAGCACCTTTTTTTTGCAGACTCAGTTATTTTGGTGATCTAAGATGGGAATATTGGTTCGTGATGCTTGCTCGTTGGCTCAAGTTCTTTTTCCCTTCATAGCTGTTAGGTACACCCAGCACAGACCTTGGAGAGGATCGGTGATTCGTAGTTGAATGCAAAAATTTGGAAGGATTACATAGGGTCGTCAGTCACCAGGGGTTTCCAGCAAAGAGCAACTCTGCTCGTGACGACTTACAGTGAATGACTGACATGGTTTAATAGTGGCCGTCTTTACACTGGAAAGAAGTTGGGTGAACCGTCTGCTCAACTTTACTCTGTACAGCTTCCCCAGTGGTTGGTGTTGCTGCTCACCGAAGTTGGGTGAACTGCTCACCCAAAGCGCGTGAACAGCAACACCAATAGACAAGAGTTTGGTTAGGTAGACTAATGGTGCTGCTGCTCGCCCACTTTGGGTGAGCAGTTAACCCAACTTAAATGAGCAGCAACACCAACCACTGGGGCGCTGTACACAGTAAAGTTGAGTACACCCAACTATTTTTCAGTGTAGTTAACATAGTCTTTTAGTCGATGAGTCGCTTCCAGAAATAATAGTAAAAATATATTTGTTGGGAAGGTAGTTTAAACTTAGATTTGTTGGTAAAGTAGTTTAAACTTAGGTGGCTCTTAAAAGAACCAATGAGATTGATGGTTAAGATGGGAACCTAAATACTTTTAATGGCCATAAAAACGACCAGTGGTAAAATTTTCAGTTATTCCTTATTGTTATTCTTGATGATAAAGAGCTATCTGTGGGTAGCTTGACTTTTATCCTTAGAGTCTTTGTGTATGGAGATCGTACTGGAAGGAGGTACTCCGTTAACTAAAATATATTGTTCCCGGGATAACAAACTGCTCATCGTTAATCAGGAAAGTAAGCCTGGAGAATACCGTCCCTGTAGGTATGCTATTGGGATGACCACTAAGAAGGAAGCCGTTGTGACTGTTGATACCCTTCAGGGCTGTCTTCCCTGGCTTTCATTTATGTCATACATTTTCTAATGGCACCAGGCCATATGCTTGAACAACCACTAAATTCTAAAGTCTTGGCATAGGTTGTACTTTGCCTAGACACGTCTTTTCGTAATTCGCTGAAGACGTTATCGTTTAGAAAATTTTATCATTGGTGGCAAATCGTCAATTCTTGAAGTCTCTATGTCCGAAGACCGTGGTTAAGGGAGGTAAGCCGCTGACTAAAGAGTATCTCGTCTTCAGGTTGTTTCTCAGACAACCAACCGCTCATCGTTAGTCGGGAAAATGGCCCTTGAAAATACCTTCTCTATGCGTATGCCGTTGGGAACACGACTACTAAGAAGAATTTCGTTGTGTCTGCCCGTGCTCTTCAGGGCTGTCTTTCCTAGCTTTTATTTAAAAGAGAAAGTTCTCTGACGGCACCAGGCTAGATGGTTTAACGGCCACAAAACCCTAAAGTGTTGGAGCAGGTTGTGCTCTGGCTAGACACGTCTCCTGGTATTCCGTCAGAGACGTTATCGGTTAGAGTAATTTTTTGTTAGTGGCACTCGTCAATCCTAGAGGTTCAGGGTTAAGTAGACCTAGGTCACTTGCCTATTGAAGAAAAGTGTCGTTAGTAACCGAGACACCCAGCTGCACGACTATGATCTACATTCTTGATGCAGCTGGATGAACTGCTGGTCGGCAACTGCAGAAATTTTTAAGATGCTCTGGCCTATAATAACCACACTTATTTAATTCTGTTGCAAATAGCTTCAATTTAATGTCAACGCCACCTAGCGGATCCTCCTGAACTAATGTGAAGAGCTGGCGTATTCGTCGAAAACTGTGAGCCTATTTAGTGCTATTATTATCAAACTTTTTAAGATAAAAAATATACTAAAAACATCTGGGAACTGTCAAGAATCAGTATACAAAACTTTAGCAAGGTCAGTTCAGTAGTTTTCGCAGTTAGCGATTAGAACGGTTTTAGCGACTTTGCTTTATATATTAGTGAGATTATTTTCACACATATTTATAGCATCAACAGCCAAGCTTTGCCAATACTAATAACTGACAATTGTGACTTTGTTGTATACTCCGTTAAAAAATTATATTTAAGTTCGTTGTATATGACTAATTAGAAGTTAGACTAACAATAAGATAAAACCGTAACAATTTTGTAAGGGAACAATTTTAGTAGTTAAAATATATATAACTGAATTTCAGTTAATTATTTTTTAAACTTCAATTCTTTCCAAAATATATAAATGTAAGCAACGTCCAAAATTTATTACCAATAATATCCAAATATTTAAACCATAAAAAAAAAATTTATAGTTTAATAAAATTTCATGGAATTTTTTCGGATTTTTCTTTTTTTTTACATAGAGCTTGTTTACATAAAACAAATTATATGCACGTGCAAAACCATTAACGGAAGATTTTACGTTTTAACGATGTAATTCCAACCACTGATCTTCAACAACATTTTGCTTAACACTAATGCATTGTAAGGTTTTAACAAAAAACTACAGTGAAATTCATGTCTCATAGTTTGCAAAAGGCTTTTTAAACATGTAAAACATCAATAAAAATAAACCTCATAGTATTATAATACAATTTTAGACAGTATTAATAACGATGTAATGAAGGCACACCAGCAACAGTACAGTACTTTCTCTGATTCAATTTCAATCAAGCAATGAAACAAAATCAATAAAGCATTACAGATCCCGCAAAAATGTCGTGTACAATATCAACGCCATTAAGATACTTTGTAAAGTGCAAACCACCCACGCCTACTGCATAACACTACCGACTAAGGCTGCAATCAAGAAATAAAAGATATATACCATAATGCTCCTTATAAAGTTCACCACCATACCATATAATAAATCGAGGGAACAGAAGAGAAAAGAGGAAAAAACTGCCCACTTAAAATCACCTTATTCATACATAAAGTGCAAACATCATTCCTACCGAGCTAAGCAAAATTGTGAAAATAAAGCTGACATTTCTAGATTACAATCCATTCTGCAATTGTAACTGTAGCACAATATCACCTACGGTAAGTTCAACACGAAAGAAGTGCAACAACAAAATGTCAAGAAACAATGATTTATCTTATGAATTTTATTTAATTATCTGTAAAACATCAGTTTAATGTCTAATTCTTTAAATTCAATATCTAATACTACTAGAAATATACATATATATCGAAATTGTGTTCATATTTTAAGTACTTGACATGGGTTCAATTATTTTCGCTCTTGTGATTGCCAGGGGTAACAATCAGCTAAGGGGGGGGGGGCATATGTGACAACCCATGCCATATACTTAATATTTATTACTTCAAAACACAGAGTTTAGTTTAGATTATAAAAAAATTAACAAAAGCTCAGCGATCTTGAACCATCGAGCAGTATACCTGCTTCTGCAATCGCGTAACATATAACTTACTTCTTTTGAAACAACCTAGCGTCGCAAAACTTGAACTACGCATGCAACCTAGAACAGTCTTATAAGACGCTTATCTTACAACATCCATTCGCAGTGGTACATCTAAAAATGTAAATATTTTATAATTTTAATATTATTTACAGCGTAGATACACAAAAAAAAATATACACTATTTTGACAGCAACTTGTACCTAATGTTAGCTCTGAGAGATTAGCGGTTTTAACCATTAATTACTGTAAAATAATTGCACCATGACTGTGCTCGTGTCAGTCGAGAGTTATTATGTTAAGCTCTGATTAGTCGCTCGGATCCCCAACTTGACGCGTGCTCCTTAAACGCAAGAGTATAAAAGTCTCTTGCACTAAATAAAATTCGCCTTTTTTCTTTCATCAAGTGCTCCAAACTAACTATAATAGTTGAAGAGTGAGTTTAATTGCATCTCTTAAGCGGACGTAAGACTTTGTTTGGTGACTTAGCTGTGTGAGAAAGGCTCGAGCAAACCAGGCCACTGTAAACTCCCCTAAAAAGTAAATTAAGGAGAAAGAAGACAACTTGGGTTTTGACGTTAAAAGCAAAAGCCTAATTATTATCATCGCTACGGTGCTCTTGTATAAGATTAGGAACATCGTTACGATCAACCTTGTAAGATTTTGTGACTGCGTACACGCAAATAGGGGCTAACCAACGATCACATAAGTAAGTTAAATTAAGGAAACTATGAATTGTATGACATGGTAAATGCGAATCCAAAACTTTATTATTGATACTGTTTGTAAAATTAACTATTTTTGGCTTTTATAAATTTATTAAATCATCACATAAGACATAACTTGGTTGTTAATTAAATAAATTTTTCTAATTTAAAAGTATTTCAATTGCTTAATTATATGAAACATCCAAGATTTTATTACTTTAATTGGTTGACGCATAATTGTTACCTTAATGAAGAAATTGAATATCATGAAATAATAAAATAGACACTGTATGACAAAGACGTTTATAAGGACGTAAGATGAATAGATGAATAAGATACGCTTCAACCGTATGCCATAAGACATAAACTCTAACAGTAAGTCAACGCCACCTCAGCGTACACCTCTTCATACATACCGCTCGGTTGAACATAACACCCCAACGCCTAGTCAACGATTTTAAAGAAAAGTCTACTGTAAGTAAAAGCCAATAAGGCCCTTGGGCCAACGGCTGGTTTCTGACGAACAAAAATTAAATTCATTAGTATGTAGAATGAATTCACGTGTTTCGCCCTTTACTTATAGAAGTTGAGACGTAAAATATACATTATAACCATTAATAAAAATTAATGTTCTGAGAAAATAAATTCCAGAAAACTATAATAAATAGCTACAACTGTGTAGAACTTAATTTAAATTCATTACAATAGATGGTCTTACAAAATTACTGAATTGAATTTTTAAATTTAGACCGAAATTTTTGAAATTTTTATTGCATGCGACGTTTAAACAAAACATTTTTGTTTAGATCATTGATTTATTTGTTTTTTTAATGAAGTGGAAGTTATTTAGGCGAAAGTAAATAAGATAAGTAAATGTGGTAATCGATAATAAGCAGTCAATAAGAATTTGTCAAACGATAAAGGTAAGCATTCTATTAAGATGCCCTAGTGGTAAGAAAATGAGTTTTGTATTATATTTTAATTGTTGTATTTCTTTTATTTTCTTCGCTTGTTCCGTCTATTTTTTTGGTTGCAACATATGCATTTTTAATTCTAAATGAAAATCCAGCTATTGTTTATAATATAAAAATTATAACTAACTGAATGGTGTTGTACTCTTGAAAATATTTTTTTCAGTGTGCGATGCAAGCTGCATGAATAAGAGACGATAACCAAACATGAAAACTCCAAGCGTGCTAATTATTAACATAAAAAAGTTGCAAAAAAATGGAATTATTTGGTATTGTAACGTTGGCAGGGAAATGCATCAAAATTTTTTTAATTGCCTGACACACCCACTCTTCTGTACTGTCCTTGCTCTCTACTGCTCCTATCCATCTATACAAACAGCACTGAGAAGAAAAGGCATTTAGCAATTTCGTATTACTTCCAGGAAAAAACTATTTCAAAGATGTCACACTAGCATGCAGTTCACCTAGTATACCTTTATTGCTCTTGATAAAAATTTCCGTTGGAAACCGGGTGCTGCAAACATGCCAACTTATAAAAAAATTCCAAAGCATAACAAATGCCAGATGTTGTTTTCAATTAAATGAAAATAAAGTCACACACCTTATTAGCCATAAGTGCCCTCCTTATTCCCACATTTGAACAACACTAAAAAAAAAGTAACACGCGCTCCACTCTTTGGCAGAGCTGATAGAATTCGTAGACTGGGGAACGGAAAAGACGCTAGAGTGGCACGCCAGCAGTCCCATTGTCCGGTATTCAGTCCGAGCTATAAGGATATGCTATTGGTGTGCTGTGCAGAAGTACGCTAGCTGCGCTTGTATTGGTACTTGAAATCTGAAAAACGGTTGGGTAAAGGTAAGAAAAACCATAGGAACAGAACCATAGAAACAGTTATCTTGTTATTTTAAGAAAAAGTTAATTATCTATAGATAAACTACAAATGTGATGTATTTGTATTACACGCACTACACACACAGTGCAGAAACTTAAAATATATAGCGTACTACATACAAGCTTAGCTACTGTATCACACGACTAGGGCTACTATTGTACTATAATAGACTCTCAAGCGTTCCCATGGGAACGCCAATATCTCCATTGTCTAGCACATAAGCTGACTTATTAATTAGTACATTAACTGCCTGTGCGGGGCAGTAGGCGTAATACTTTTTCCTCAGTAAAGCAACCCCATGCCACTAGCACCGTGTACAACTGAACAATCTTTCTTTCTCCCTTTCCTTCTACTCTCAATAATTTTAATAGTTCAGCAAAGACGTGATTATTTCTAAACATTTATGAGCAATAAAAAAATAATTATTTCTAACATTTAATTACACTTACGTTAATAAGTCAATGAGAAAAACGCAGTCATCATAGTGTTTTTTTTTCCTAAAATTATTGATGAAGCTCACGTACTGCTAACAACTGCAACTAATTTTTTTACCAAATACTATTGTTGTTACTCTATTATTGTTATTATTGTTATTATTACTATTATTATCATTAGAAAAATTATTATTATTATCATTTCGGAATCATCGTAATTATTATTATTACCAGGATCGTTATCTTCATTATAATCATTATCTTTACCATGATTATTATTATTATCGACATCGTCATTGTTATAACTAATATTATAATTTATGTCATCGATATCGTCTACATTATTATTATTTTTATNTTATTATTATTTTTATAATTATCATTATTAATATGATTATTATTTTTACTATTGTAGCTACCACCGCTACTTCAACAACCATTATCATTACTATCAGTGTTTGTATTATTCCAATTACTACCGTTAATACTATTATCGTCGTTACCACTGAAATCACCAACATTGCAAGGGTTTTATGGGAATTATGCAAGGGTGTAAACCTAGAAGACAAGCTTTCCCATTCAGTGGTCGCTTTCCCAGGTAGTTACTTGGAACCATTTCTCAACACCCTTACTCTGCGTGTACGTAAGAATTGCGCCCCAAAATTGACCTGTGCGAAACCGTATATAGGGCCCAGAGCATTCGTCGCTAGCCAGTCAATCTTAATTAATCTCACCATTCTCGACTCTTTTTTGGTCGAGGTCCTTCGATTAACTGTTTTTGGTCAAGTTTTTTATTCTGCTGCTCTTAATGGGCGACAGTCGTCTAATAGCATCCTCGATCCCCTTAGTCAAGGTGCTGTGGCTTTCATACTTCACACAATTTATAATTACAAGTTGATGTAGGTTGCTAACAACAATTGGTAACTGATAAACAGTTAGTAAAAACTAAAATCAAGAAAATCTTTTCAATTTTCTGCTACGTGCCAATCTTCATGAGTAGCCTTCCTGAATTACCAGGGCTGCTTGTTTTTGTGTAAATAAGCAAGCAAGTTGATCTGTTCACGTGTATCTGGCACCGTCTTGCAAGAGAGACTGGCATGGGATTAAACATCCCTCACATACTTTAATACCTAGCATTGCTACCTACTTTCGTCCATCTGACCGCTAAATAAGAGACATTATTATCAAGCAATTCCAAACAATAAACGAAAGCTTGTTTCAAAACCTTACATATAATGCTAACGTAACCTTATAATATATAAGCTGTACATTATGTAATCACTTTGTATCATAAATTTAAAGATTTTTACATAAAACATTTAACGTGCTGTAATGAACAGTATAACAACTCCCTATAAAAGTAATAAATTCTACTTTTTCTTTACTAGCTTTTATCAGAACACCCTTCAAATCACTTGTATTGTTAGAAGCACCATATTTTATAAAAATGATTCTAAAAACGTTTGTATATAATATACACAAAGAAGAAGATTAATAGTTACAAAGAAGTTTCTGTAAGAATGGCTCTTTTGTAAAGTAAATACTGTAAAAGTGGGAAAAAAAAGAAAAAATAACTGTTTAAGCAGTAGAAAAAACTGTTTTAACGGTATGTTTAATACTGAATAGTAAATTAAAAATATAGTAAAAAATATCTGAATAGTAAAAAATGTAATAATGTCATTAAATTTACTAAACTGTAGCTATTTAATTTGTTTACAACCTTTTTATAGTTAACTGATCAGCATGGCGAATTTTGCTGATCTGACTTTAATTTTTCTTATTTAACTATCATTTTTATATGTTTAAAATATATAGTTATTGCTCATACCTCTTGATGTAAAGAATCTTCTTGTAAACCTGTTGAATCTTCTTGTAATGTTAACAAAACATTTCTCAAACGTTAAATGTGCTCACTGCTTTCTGTCTTTATTATTTTATTTCTGGACAGTTTTTGCCGTAATTAATATGTAAGTCTTTAATAAAGGTTATTCTTTCGTTTTAAATATGTCAACTGTTATGAACAATTTTTTTGACAAGAAACATTTTTTTTTTAATTTTGCTTCCATAATTATTTTAGTGTTATTAGGCTCATTGTGTAAAAAAAAATTAGTTTGAATTTTTTTCTTAAGTACTTTGGAAAAATATTTTGATTTCTTAGTTTTGCATAATTGTCTGAGTCAATGGAGAAAGAGCTAAAATAAATTTTTATTTGACTACCAAAATCATCAAATTTTAAAAACGTCACTTTTAAGCTGACATCGTTAGCTGAACCGCTCGGAAATACTTGCCGCAAATTCCTTTTCTATCGTGGTTAGCTTTTTATTATCAATTTAAAAATGCTAATAAAAATTGGAGTAATCTATTACGAACTTTGATGAAACACAATAAATAATAAATGTCGCATTATTTGTTCCTGCTATTAATTCTGCAACCTCATGCACTGATTAAGAGTTTACTTGTATCGTATAATTTGTTTAAGGTACAACTGTTCAAACGAATAAAAAAGTGTGGTAACTTTGGTTTCATACATAGCTTTCTTAGTTATTTACCAAATTTTGAGAACAAAATATTTCGTCCGTAGTTCTTATGATAGTTATCAGAAAAAGTCACAAATTTTTTAGTACTCAGAATAAAATTACTGTTTACATCTAATGATAAAACAAACTTTTCTGATGAATAACATATGTTAAATCAATTCAGCGACCTAGGTATATATTAAATGCATTAAACTGTATTATAAGCAATGTCTCCTATGATGTTTGTACGAAAATTCGTGACATGATAGCAAAAATACTGACTTTTCAGGATTAAGTTCGTGACTATTAATTGTAATTATAAGTTTATTTCTAGCTTGAAGGAAGAAAAACTTTTAATTTTATTGGAATAACAACTTTGATGTTGAGTTTAGTTTACCAAGAAATTTTTTAAATGTTTATTTAACAACTGTTCTGAGCGATACAATTTATTTGAAATGTAAGGACACCACTTTAAGCCTACACCATTTTTTTTTAATAAAAAAGGTACACAAACTCATGATAGCATTGTTAAAACTATACTAAAAGTAAAATTAGTGCAAAATTACAAATCATTTTGAACGATAATTCAAAAGTTACAGAGTACTAAAGAAACAAGATTATAAGAAGAACATCTAACATTTTGCGTTATAAACTTATTTTAGCGCTTTCATGTTTTCTACTTGAACAATAAAAAGTCATTTTATACTTGTGGTAAGATTTTTGTCATTTATATAAATATCTGCAGAGTGACACTGCAATTGAAGAGTGAAAAGAAGATAGTTATATGATTAAATATTTCGTCGGGGACATTAAAACAAAGTTATTGGGATTTTGCTTAAATATACTGTAAGAACGACCTGAAACTTGAGGTATTACTATACAGATATATAGTATAATCTATATTGAACACTCAATACATATAAATAATCTCCAAAAGCGTTTTGAAAAAAGTTTAGCCAGCTAAATCAAGGGACATTCTTAACATCCCGGAAACGTTTTAAATACATCATTCGTGGTTTCTTAAGAGTTTTTATATTTAAATTAAAATAGATATAAAAATACTTAAAAATATCGTATTGCTAGGGACTCTTGCAGTTGTGATGGTTTTTAATAATTACGTCGGTAAGTCTTTTTTTCTTCCTAAGGATATGTTATTACATACCTTAAAAGTCTACAGATTATTCTTACAGAGTTCTTAAACAATTAACAATGAAATAAATAACGAGGCCAAGTAGTCTCCACGTCCCAAAATGCTCTTACTAATGCCACGTATACACATCACAAGGAGCGTTAGTTTCAAGCTTCTCCGAATCCGTTTGTTTTTCGGAAGCTGTATATACGATGAGAGAAAAAGAAGAGGATGCTAATGGACAACCAGCTGAGCTGCAGAGATGCAGCCGCACCAGCGAGACAGGACAAAAAGAATGCGAACGCAACTACCAGGACACACAGTAGCTGATATGTGAAGAGTGACTGCGATGGGAGATGCGTAGCAGCAAAAACGGTGATGGCCATTGCTAAAGTGAGAGATCGCAAGACAGTCTTGAGTAGAGATTTAACTTGTACGCCCAAGTGCAAGCAGCGAGAGTTTAGGTGATTTGTGTGGATTTTTGTGGCGAGAGTTGAGAAAGAGAAGAAGAAAGAGAGAGTTTTTGAAAAGTACGTAGTGTGTTAAGAGAGGAGAGAGAAGTGTGTGAGCGAGTCTAGCAGCTGCTGTGTTCTTCCAGGACGCCAAGTTCTATATGTAAAGGACTACGGGAGCAGCTCAGACCAGAAGAAGATGATAAGAGGGAGTGAAGAGAAAAAGCAAAGCCGTAGGACAAACGACCTGCTCAAAGACCCCAGATGACATCGCACTGGGTTGGACTCGCGGTCTTTTAACCAGGAGATCAGACTAGAGAAAAAGAGAGAGAGAGAGATAAAAAGGAAGAGGGAGAGAGATCAGAAGTATGTGGACTGAAAAGACAAGGTGTACCAGAGACCATAAAGTGCATATGCTCGCGAGTGCTGCCATTGATCGAGCATTTTGTCGTGTGTTAGGATAGATAGAAGAGGTGAGCGAGAGAAAACGAAAGAGAGTTGCTTATCTAAATAGACCTGAAAGAGAGAGTGAGAGAGAAAGAGAAAGTATGAGTGACGGTAGAGAGCAAGAGCGAGCAGGGCAAAGAGAGAGAAAGAATATAGTAGTGCGTAGAATTGTGGACAAAGTGTAAGTATGTGTGTGTTACCATGGGTCTGGACGGGCAGAAGCCCCTCCTCGTCCATGACAAGCAGAACGTTGTGGACGTACGCTCATGACTTGCGTGGTGTGAGACAAAGTCAGTGCAGCACAGTCCAGGTGATGATGTGAAGCGTTGTGTCGTGTATTGTGTAAGGAGATACTGTGTGTAAGTGTTAAGTGGCTAAGTGAAAAAAATAGCTAAAGGTATGTGTTTGTATTAGTTTAATAGTTCTGGTCATAGAAAAGGAGAACTCCTGCGCCAATTCCACTTTTTCAAGAGAAGAAGCCCAAAGTGTAGAAGGGATAAAGGTGACGTACGTGATCAAGATTTGTTAACACTGCGTTGGCATTTCTTTCAATTATCAGGTGAAGAAACAGTGTTACAAGTTACATATAATTGTTATTAGTAAAAGTTATGAAAAGTTATGGTTGCTTAAAATAGAATTCCAGACATACATAAGGTTTTCGGTCAAAATTCCACGGTACTTGAATCACATAACTAACTTCATGATTTTATTTTCTATGTAACATTTTTCTTCAAGAAACTGATAATGAGGATTCAGGGCCTTAAATTCTAACAATTTTTTAGCCCACACTTAGTCAGCTTTAAATAAAACTTAATGGAAAATATGAAAGTTTACAATCAGAACTGTATTTAAAGTGCTCAAAATCTAGTCTTAGATACATACATATGGGATGTTCTTTTACAAACCGAACAGATTTGGACAAAAATTGACCAACACATTTTTGATTTAACTGAAACTTTTTTTACTGGTTCTACATAAAAAAAAAAAGATACGTGCAAGAGGATTTTTTTTGATTTTCGATATTTTGAAAAATAAACAAGATCGAGAATTCGTGAATTAAATGATTTATCAATAATAGCCTATTTTTCAAAAATTCATAACTCCGGTTCTATGTAAGCTAAAAAATTAATTTTTTTTATTTTGAAGGTAAAAAGACAAGCTTTAAAAAAAGAGTACTTACAAAACAAATTGTCAAAAAATTTACATTGTTATTAACAATTTAAATGGTTAAATCGGTTATCAACAGTGGTGCCACCCATGAATTAACTTTTTACTATTTTTGTCGTATTCTGCGTCAAATTTTTTATCGAAGACATAAATAAAAAAAAATAAAAAACATTTGTCTGAAAATGGTTAAAATCTTTATTTTGTGAACTTGGTCTTGCGAAGTATTGAAACTTTCTTGTAAGGTTCTTAAAATTGTAATGTCATCATCCTCATCATCAAGATCATCTGGACCATCGTCTATCACGTTAAACACTTTCTTCTCAATTACTTCTGTAATTTTTTAAATTTTTTCTTCGGAGTAGCTTTTTTGCGTCAATCTTTTTTTTTTAATCAGTGAGGATCTTAAGGCAGTTAATCCTTTATTCAAGTATTAAATACGATCGTTAAGTAACGCTGTATTTTCTCCAATCACCCCAGAGGTAGATCCACTTCCACTTTTGTTATCAGATTCTTCACTGCTTAATGCTTCCTTGTTTTCCTGCTGTAAATAATATAAAAACTTATTATTCATATTATTCAAAATGGCGAAAGTATAATTATTTCCATTAAATTAAAATACATCAAAATGAATTTCAGTAATTTAATTTTAACATTTCATTTAAAACATAATAATTTTTCAAGAAATTGATTTGATCGACTTAAACAAATTAACGGCCTAGAAGAATTCAGGGCATACTACACTGTTTGAAGCTGTACGTAAAAGTTAGATTCCAGTAACAGTTTTTAATATTATAGTACAGTTACATTCAACAGTAATACACTGATACATACCATTTCGACTTGATAATTTCCAATATCGTCATTTTTTTCTTCTTTGATACTTTTGGTACGCAGACGACACGAATCACAAATCCTTTGTTTCCGTATCT
Organism: Copidosoma floridanum; assembly: GCF_000648655.2. The sequence continues at coordinate 168,956 of NW_019384277.1, read as the reverse complement.
TAGCTAATTATTTAAACTAATTTTTAAAAATGAATTTAAACATACATCAGTACGAACGTTGATAGATGATGATTTTTTTAACAGTGATTTAGGCATTGTTGTATGTTTTCATCTACAATTTGCCTTTAATTTCTTGCTGTACTCAACCGACGAAAGGCCACTTTCACTGATGAAGAAGAAAAAGGATGGTGCAAACTGTTAAAAGCCGTAAAATTCAAAATGTTAGAAAGAAGCTATTAAAAAGCACGTGGAGCACTGAATGCGAAAGCGACAAACGGTTACTGCACAGCTGATTCACATAAAAATAGTCTACTGCTTCTCCCTTCTACTGTCCCTACTCGTTAGAATTGGATCCCTGTCAATGCTGCCAAAGCTTCTAACAGTATTTACCAAACGCCAGGGGAATTTAAAATCTTTAAGAAATATAAGATAATATTTTCATTGCTCAAATTAATGTTCAACATTAAAACTTCAAACTAATAGATTTAAAATATTTTGTCGTTATTCATTTTTTTTTTTTTTTCTATTTTTACCCATCTTCTTGGCTAATAAGGAATGTTCTTTAATTAAAAAAATGAAGCAATTATTTGTACTTAAGAGACAAACGGTGTAAAAAAAAAATATTAGCCATAAAATGAGACCCACATGTCGATGTGACGTACCACGCTAAACTTATTAATTTTTTCCTCACAGTAAAAATAACTTCTCCATCGTTTTTAAAAGCGTTTTTGAAGGAAAATTTCACAGAATATGATAAAAATAGTAAAAAGATAATTCATGGGTGGCACCACTGTTAAAAACTAATTTAAACATTTAAATTGTTAAAAACAATTTTAATTTTTTGACAATTTGTTTTGTTAGTACCTTTTTCTTAAAACTTGTCTTTTCACTTTAAAAATAAAAAAAATTAATTTTTTAGCTTACATAGAACCGGAGTTATAAATTTTTGAAAAATAGGCTATTATTGATAAATCATCAAATTCACGAATTCTCGACCTTGTTTATTTTTCAAAATATCAAGAATCAAAAAAAATCTTCTTACACGTATTTTTTTTTTTTTATATAGAACCCGTAAAAAAAGTTTCAGTTAAATCAAAAATGTGTCAGTCAATTTTTCTCCAAATCTGTTCGGTTTGTAAAAGAACGTCCTATATACGAGCACATAGTAACAATAATTTTTATGGATTATAAACTAAATATGTGTGTTGACTAATAATTTTATCATCTACTAAGACCTTACAAAATACAAGTGGAAAATACCATTGACTTTAATTTTGTTACAGAATGACATACAAAACAAGCCCCTAAACGTTGAAAAATCTGTTTCCAGTCTGTGATTGAGTATCAAATTGTTTGAAGTTATATATTGCAAGCAACTTCATGTAAGTTGTTTATTTAGTTAAAAAAAAATTTTTTCAGATTCTTTGTTTATTAATTAAAAATTAATTTTAAATAACTAATAAGATTAAAATTAAATTAAATCAACAACGACAAGTCCAACTTTTTTTTTCAACATAAATAACTAGCAGCTTTTTGTCAAAAAATACTAAAGTCACTACTGAACAGTTTTCCTGTTATTTTTTTCCGTTAATAAATTATTAACACTCTATGCAAGCTAGCGCGCTTGTCTTTTTAAAGATTTTATTTTTTTTACAGTAATAATTCCGAAGGCTACAAAACATTAGCACTAAGAAACTAGCAGTGCTAAAAGACTTTGTTTTGATCATTTGAATTTATATTAATCAATTAATAGGTCTCAAGCAATCCCCGACCCTTAATGAGCCAATCGATTTAATTATTCTCTCTTAAGCACTCATGAATAAAATAGCCATGAAACATAAGTACCAAAAAATTTTGGCATTTTTTTTATTTTTCATTGAATAACTATTCAAGCTCCAGGAAAGCCACTGCACTCAGCTTATTTGATAATTTTATTTCTTGCTCTCAAAATTAAGGATATTTTAGTCAATTTTACAAAGAATGAACGATACAATGGCAGATTAATTTAAAAAGGCTTATGCAAAATTACAGAGTCTGATTACGGCAGTGCAGACTGGCACATACTAATGAGTTAGTTCGCAAACGCATAGTGGGACTCGTACGGGTGTGTGCGCGGGAACTCACAAATCAAATTAATCTCATTATATAAAATGTAATACAAACGTCTTAACTTTTCTATTTTGATCTGATTTTTCTTCATCATCTGTGAACCTCTGTTCCTGCTTTGCTCCTCTTGAACTCCTAGTGTGGCACGATGCTTTCAAAGGGTCAGCCAAGGTAATGGCTTGGTGAGCACGTCAGCTGGTTGCTCCTCAGACCGACTGTACTTCACGTCCAATTCCTTATTTGCCTTACATAATGATAGCACACATCTATGTTCTTCATCCTCTTGTGATTTACGGGATTCTTGATCAGTTTGATGGCACTCTGATTGTCTACGTACATGGTCATGGGTACGTCCTCTGGACCCAGAAGTTATCTTAGTATCTGCTTCAACCACGCAATCTGCTTTGCCATCTGACTAGCTGCTACCCCGGGTCTCACCCGCAAGGTCAGCATCGCTGTACGCTGACAGGTGAAAGCAGCAGTCTTCTGTACTACTCAGTTCTAATCTGTAGTCCACAGTACCCTTCAAGTACTTTAGGATACGCTTCACAGCGTTCTAGTAAATTTTTTTCTGCTCGTGTATGTAACAGCTTACCAAATTCACCGCGAACATAATGTCTGATCTCGTAGATACGGAGAGATACCTATTGCTTCTCTGTACGGGGCATTTTTTTTGCTGTTGCAACCACCAGGCTGATTATAGCGCTCGATTTTTAGTCCTAAAAACAGTTTGGCCTCGCTCAACGTGATCCTGAACTTTTTCTGCAGCTTTTACAATAGCTGCTTGATCAGCGCTACGTTCTTAAAGGTGATGAGGCCATCATCACTGTAGATTGCCAGCATGATCTGGTCGTCGCCTTTTTCGCCTAGGGAAACATATGAGTTGGTGCTGGTTGGCTCGAGACCAAATTTTCTCAGCGTTGCTGTAAAGTGTTAGTTCCAGCAGCGCCACGAGTGCTTGAGCCCGAAGAGGCTTCTCTTACACTTGCACAGCTGTCCTGTACCATCTTTATATCTTTGAGTCTGCTTCGTTTACCTTGCCGTACAAAAACGCTGTTTTCACATTGAATTGCTTTATGTGTATGTGTTTCTGGGCAGCAATACTCAGTACGTCTCTCACTGAGTCGAAATGAAGGACGGGGCTGAAAGTCTCTTGATAGTTGATGCCCTGCACCTAACAAAATCTTCTAGCGACAAGCCTAGCTTTGAATCTCTTAACGTTACCTTCAGTGTCACATTTCAATTTATAGGTCCACTTGCAGTCAATGGGCCAACGAATTAAAGGTGCATGTACGAGCTTCCATACTTTGTTACGTTGTAGAGCTAAAAACTCCTCGTCCATGGCCTTCCTCCATTTTTCAGCATCGTTACCGTTGGTGGCTTCCATAAATGAACGCGGCTCCTGGTACTCGGCTGCAACCAAATTCTTGCCATCGACATAGTCGTCAAATTGAGACGAACGTCTGATTTTCACTTATCTGCCAAACGTTAGGCGCAAGCTCGGCTCGCTCCTTGGCAACGTTCTCAAGCTTTTTTTGCGCATCCTCGTAATCAAACGGAAGCTCATCTTGCAGCTCGTCGTCCTCATTCTGCGACTCAACGTCCTCCTTGCCCTGCAGCTTGGCATTTTCTTTGGCATGTTCCTTTTCTGCAGCTCCCACTCGATCCAAAACGGCGTCATCTTCTTCAGCTTCTTCAATTTTGGGCCATCTTAGCTCCTTGACGGTTTCAGGAGCTTCAGACACGTTCGAGTGCTTCTTTCTGAAAATATGATATCTCGAGATGTCCTAATAGTATCATTGTGAGGATACGACACTTGATAATCCTTGACGTTTTCTGTGTAACCTACTAGAAAACCACGATCTGCCTTAGGGTCCAACTTCCGACGCTTTTCCTCGGAAATATGTGTGTACACTTCTTCTCCGGAAGTTCCCAGACGCTGTAAGTCTGGAGGTTGATCTTTTTATAGCTTGAACGATGCAGTATCTTTCTGACTGTTACTTTCCGAGAGGTTTAACGGATGAGTTGTCGTGTTGACAGCTTTGGCCCAAAATAGGTGCTCAAACTTAGCATCTTGCAGCATGGTTCATAACACCTCCAAGAGTGCTCTGTTTTCCCTCTCGGCTGCACCATTTTGCTCCAGTGTGTGAACCACCATCCTTTCGTGCTCGAATCCAAATAACTGTGATAGTCTCTTTATACCTGCATTGAGAAACTCGAGGCCATTGTCTGTCCTGAGCATGCGTACGCCACCCCAACATACCTTCTTGGTCTTGCGCAGAAAGTTCTGAAAATGCTGCTCCACATCCGACTTATTTTTCAGGAAATAAACGGTCCTAAAGCGTAAGTAGTTGTCCTTTAGCAGCAGAACGTAGCGCGCTTCTCCTAGGCTTGGCACCTGCATGGGCCGCACAGGTCTGTGACGATTTCCCCGATGGCTTTTGTCTGTCATTCACTTTTTGGATGTTTCCAAAGCTCTGTTGTTTAACAAAAGGATGTTCTGTTGGAACCTGTGTATCTTTTCTTTAGCACACGGCACGCAAAATGACTCCACACCGTCCTTGGCCTTGCTCTTATAGCAATTCAGCACATCTGTTACGTACCTGTAATTCTGATGTGCCAGCTTCTCGTGCCATTGCTCACCACTTCAAACATCATTCTGTAAAGCGTTTTCTGGTGAACCTCCACTGCCACCGCGCACTCTTCCTTTGTCAAATTGCATTCAGCAATGGTCGAAAACATTACAAAGCTCTTGTATGAGCCCGTCTTTTTTAAAAAGAGTCTATACTTCAACCTGGGCACGTAGATAACGTCACACAGGTGGTTCTCCTTTCAATATGTCCCATTGATCATTTTAGAGTTTATACAACCTTTTTAGGCACTTCCAGAAAAGCGTGGTCTTTGATCCAAATGCGCTTGAGAGGATCGAGCACCTCGTACGTCACGAACCACTCCCAAAGAACCTGTTGCTGCTTACGTGGTCGCTCACGCCCAAATCCAAAACCACACGTCTGGGTCGGCGAAGCAGGTCTCTGTTGAAGCATGTGCTTCACTGACAACGCCATCCCCTTTTGGATCCTCCGTGTCATCGTCCTTCTGCTTCTTTTTCTTGAGAACTGGATACTGTCTCTCTTACTGCTCCAGTTCATGGCAACAGTGGCATTTACCAGTCTCCAATTTCTTGTTTTGCTTTCCTTTTGGCTCCATCTGGTGTGCACTTATGAAAGGATTCTTCCTTCTGTCGCCTTGGGATCCGATCAAAACCTGGTCTCTTTGGTGATCAATCCTGATGTGAAATTTGTGATTGTCTTCTCTGTTTTAGCCGTTGATTCCCATGTACTCACGAAATGCCCGTACTTTGCTGGCAGCATTATCAGGATCTTCACAATTACCATTGATGCGGGAATCTTTTCACCGAGAACGTCAAGCTTATGTGCCATGTCCTCGATTCGGAAAATATATGTGGCCATATCGTTGGACTTCTGCATGGTGTAGGCATACCACTTTTGTTGTAGGGCTAGTATGCTTGTCTCCAACCTCTACTTGTACAGAAACTTGGTCCACATTTCACTCGATGACGTATAATTAATAACATGTAGCATTGGCTACTCCCCCATCGTCGTTATGACTATCTTCTTAGCGTTCTTCTTCACCTTGGTATATTTCTCAATCACGGTGACGTGCGCCGGCACTTCAGTAGCCATGACCAAGCCGACGCCGTTCACATCTGCGACGAGGGGCTCCAGCTTTCTTGACACGTTATGTGTGAATTCCAAAGCATTATGCACGTCTAAAGTAATTTTTACCTGAAACATCCAGATGCTCCACCCTTTTTGGCCCTTAAGCTTCTGGATCCTAAAAATATCTGATTCCATCGTAGACGTAAGGTTTACTTTTGCATACGAGGCAGAAACTTCATTTCTACTTAACTCTTTTCCTCCCAAAATTAAGCACAACTGGAAACTTTTTTTCGTGTGACTTGCCTTGGCACATAATCTCTTAAGATTAAGGATATTTTAGTAAATTCTACGAACAATGTACGATACAATAGCAGATTAATTTATTCAGGCTTATGCAAAAATAACAGAATGTGATTACGGCCGTGTGAATCGGCATACACTAACGGGTTAGTTCGCAAACGCATAGTGGGACTCGTACGGGTGTGCGCACGTGAATTTAAAAATCAAATCAATCACAGTAGTGTGTTGCACGCCTGTCTCACTGTCCTGTTAAAACATAACATCAAGAGCTTTTTATTTGACTTAACGTTAAATATCTCTTTTTTCAAGACTTTTCAAAAAAAATAATCAAATTAAAAATGAACATAGAACATTTTTTGCCCTTGGTAAATTGTTATTAAAAGATAAAAAGAAGATTGTTATTATAAAATACATAAAACAGAAAAAATCGAAAGTACCACTGATAAGGTAACAAGACGTACTGATTTTTCAAGACATGTCGTGATTTTGCCTTCCTGTCTCAGTGTCCTGATCTTTTTTGTAAGCACTTAAAATATTCTGTTTTTTATAAAATTGATATTTAAAAACATCAAAGAATATTGCGACTTTAGGAAACGTCAATTCTTTCTTGCCAACAACAATGTTGATGCGTATTTCAATACTCCTAAGACTGCAGATTTTTATTTTCGGTTCCTGGCATAAAGATATTATAATAGAGGAAGCGAACTATAAATTCTTCTGTAAGTAGAAGCGTACGGTCAGTAGACAGAAAAAGACGACTGTTTTGGTCTTGCATCTCTCTCTGCTCTCTGCATTCATTGGCTGCTGCTTGACAGTGTATATAGTAGTAATTATAGTAGAGCTGTAGGTATATATATTGCATTAGAGGCAGAAGAGGGCATTTAAAATAGCCAATCAGAATAAGAGCAGAGAGAGATGCAAGACCAACACAATCTTCTTTCTCTGTCTAGCATCTGTATGCAGTCACGGCTTGTTCGCTTCCTCTATTATATTATCTCTATGGTTCCAAGACGTAGTGTCAACTGTGAGAGAATTTTTTAAATTCTTAGAACGCAATAAACAGATAAACGCAACTAAGTTATAGTAACAACTGTATGTGGACTAGTGATAATTGAATTTGATTTTGATGACTTAAATTGTAATCAGTTTAACAGGTATTTACTATAACCCAAAAATTCCAATTCAATGTGTCAGATTGAGACTCCAGCTAATATTCTTAGCTTGACTACGATTCACCTGTAATATGGCTTTTACTGTGATTCAATAAGACAATTATTGTTCCACACTAAACTGTCGTGTATACTTATAAATAACTAATTTTTTTTCCATGCTGCCTACTTTTTTTTTATCATGTGATATACAATAATTGAAGAAAAATATTTTTTTTGAGAGATGAACGAAAATTATCTATAACTATGCTTATCTTTAATAAAATCTGTTCTTTAAAAAATGTTTTGGGTGGTGACCTTTTTTTGTAAGACTTGCGAAAAAATTTTACATACGTACATATGCATAGATATGAAGATGTGTGTGTGTGTATTCATGTTCTAGTTTGTCGCTTGGCCCATCTGGTAACCCTACTACTGCTCATAAGCCTAAATGTAAAAATTAAGTAAATAATTACAACAATAACTTTGCTTTTTGGCTCTCTTGAGCCTTTAATTTTGGTGGCATTATTTTCACGACTTTCTTTAGATATAGGCAAATTTTCCTTCAACTCTCATTCTTAAATTTTTTAAAATGTTAGAAGCTCCTCATTCAAAGAAATTTGTATAAGTTATAATCTTACTACTCATGCACTGACATTCATTAACCGACTGCTAGTTATTTTTATCTAAATAACTAAAAGTTTAACATTCCTTTAATTTTATTATCATAAGTTATAAAACAAATAAAATTATTTAATAAAGTGATTTGAAAATAAAGTAATTAATGTCAGAAATTTTTTAACTCAGTGATTAAAGGTAATCTTGTTATATTAATATAAAAAAATCTCTGTACAATCTGTACAATCAATGATTAAAAACCAAACTGATACCCACATATTTCTACAATTAGTTTTGTTAACTTTCTATCCAAATAAAAGTTTTTGAAGAAATCTATGCATTTTCTGAGATAGTATAAGATACACTATCACAAACAAAATCCATAAAAAAATCGGTAAAATGACTATTTAAAAACCCAATAAAAAATGAAAAGAATTCTTCCTAGAACTATTACATATTTTGATAAAAAAAATTATAATTCAATGCCAGTCGAGGGATTCCTCATTACTTACGTGATTGCATGTGCATATCTAGCACTTACATGTTAATAAACGTTTTTATCGGGGTAATAAAGAAATCTGGAAATATTACTGATAAAATTATATTTTGCACTTGCATTTGCAGTATGCATTTGCACTCTTACTTATATAAGTTAAAAGCTAGAAATTATTTTCAAAATTTTTATTTAAGTTAAGCCACTGCACACAATATCTGTATGTCTTTTATCGCTATAGATGTGAACAGATAAATAATAATCCTTATGATGGATACAATTGTGAAATAATTTCTCTACAAATGTGGCGCTTATGTTCTATACAGACAACCACTGGTAGAAGAAATGTACAAAATGACTGACACTCACCATCCACACACATCAATTTTTTTAGTCAATCATCCTATCTATACTTTGCGTCTAATGAACATGTGATATTCGATATAATATTGCATATTTTATCAGACTTTGATTTTAGAAACTGAAAAACAATGCAAACTTCCACTTGTAATTCATTTAAGAGATGAAAAAAAAAAAATCAACACGTGCAGTATTTACTTGCCACTTAATGGTACATTATTTACCATGGGAGGTAATTTTAAGTAAATACATTTAGTGGTCTGTTACAAGTGTAAGACCTTCATAATGAACGATAATATGTTATGCTTATATAAATAGAAAATGTATTAAATTTTAATATTAAAAATAAGAAATTAATCGCATAAATAGAGTATTGTATTCTTTATGAATAAAATAAAAATAGAACCATATAACTATTTAGTATTCCTAAGGAATAGTGTTATGTTGGCCAGACATATTTTTTTGTCTTAGCTTGCACTTGATAACCCTGAATTAATATGGAACGTGCAGGTGACACGTTGAGCAATAAAGCCGTGATGGGCTTATAGCAAAGTATTACTTTGTACTCTAGAGTGGTTAGCTGCTATCTTTGCTGTCCCAAGCTAGGGTATAAAACTATCTTTGAGTGGATAAAGCAAAGCTTTTAACTAAGTTAGCTCTACCACTACTGCTTTAAGTAGTGATACAGACTCTATCTTTTATGTTAAAAAAAAAAAAGAAATACATTTTAAAACTCGCAATGCATCTAGAGGCTACCACTGCTGTCTCGAGTGGTGCAAGTAGTGGATGTCTTTAGTTGACGTCCATGTTATAATTTTTTTCACTCTACTGTTACTTACTTATCTGAAGCGTGAGAAAGGTTAACGTTTAGAAAAGGAGATATTTAAAAAATTTTATTACAAAAAGCTTACTTAAATTCAAGACTTTTTATGTGCAACGCACAAATTAACCACCAAATGAGCAAGCCTGGTTACTTCATTCTTCTTGTGCACGTCAGAGAAAGAACAACGAAATTTTTTTGTTTTCAAGTTTTTGTTTCACTTCATATTTTGCACTTTTAGCAGTACAAGTTGTTTGATATAGACTGTAGTAAACTGAATGGCAATGGTGCCGTAATAAGGCCTTAATAGCACAGGACAGTAACTGGGATATGGTCAATGAACAATTTCTGTTCCTGCACCTCAAAGTTTATGAAACGCCAGCAACAAAAGGTTCAGATAACTATTGATATAAGAAAGTAACAAGAAATTGATTTATACATTGTTTTACATACGTTAAAGTGTGGCTCAATACGATATGCTTCAAGCATCGAATCTTATTGCATATTACAGAATATCTCTTCATTAAGTTACTTAAGCTTTACGTGCTGTAGGCAGACTGATACAAAACTGTTTTGGAAATCAACATGCAACTAGATGTATGCATGTATATTAATAGAAATAAATCTATGTAAAATTTATACAAAGCTAGAGCTATATTATAATTTAAAAAAAATTTAGGTAAGTATAAACATGGAATTTTACGTAAGAAAAAGTCTTTGTTTACGTTCTATATGGCAGTGTTCACAGAAAATAAAACTAAAATAAGGACACAAATGTTGAAATGTAGCGAGCAATAAAGACAATTTGAAAATATATCGCTAAATGAATAAATACAACTTAAGTTTACTTAGATCCTTAACTCAAGTGAAAAATGATAAATAATTAAATCAACGGATGATCAATCTCAGTACTTTTCAATAACTAATGCTTGTCGAAGAGCCTTGTGATCAGTAACGACAGTTTAACTTACATTTAAAGATTATGATAACGGCCATTGTAGATACGTCAAATGTTCTGAATAAACGTAAAAGTTGTTAAAACTCCCTATTTGACCAGAAATATTGTTTTTTGGACCATCTGAATAAAACAAATAGATAAGAATATTTTTGATAAATTAATAATGTCAGCCAAAGTGCCAAAGTAATGGTAACAATATCATCATAACATAGTTACGTCTACAGAAAAAGGTACAACTCTCACAATCAAACATTCTGTATCACAAATATCTTCGATAAGAAAACGAAGAGAGTAAGATTTTAGTGGACGATATTGGACAAGTGCTCAGTGTGACAACACGCAAAAAAGTGCGTCAAACTTCCCACTTTAACTAAATTTTGCTCTAGAAAATTATTTGTTAAGCATGGTTTTACTTGTCTTTGAATGTAGTTTTTAAATCCGCTTTCCTCGCCTATTTACGTTACAGAATCTATTGCGTAGGTGCCACTAAACTTGTCACTGTACCTGAACCTGGTTGTTTATGAGTAATTTTTATGATTAGTTTAATAAGAAAAAAAAAAAAATGTTTCTAACAGTCTTTGAAGCCTTGAACACAAAACTAGTACTTACATTGCAAAAAAAATTATTTAAACAATTTATTTTATCAAACATGGATTTAAAAATTTAAAAACACAAGCAGTTATTACGTGAGAAAAAGATTGGTTAGAAGGACTGTTGTGAGAATGATCAATACTTATTACCTTAAGGACCTTTATTCAAGATACCATATCTGTAAGAAACAGTCACGTGTGTATTTCCGTTCAAGGCTCGTCGTGTCCTTCCGTAGTTGTCACCCAGTGTCTTGATTTGATAACAATTAATTGCCTTAGTAACGCTCGACGCTCTTGATAACTGCAGCTATTTTAGGATCGCTAGGCCTTACATTACCTTGTTATTCTCCTGTTTATGCCCTCTTGCCAAAGTAGCCTTGCTGTTACCAGGGAGGTCCGTATGGTGTGATCTGCATATCGTATATAATACGTTTAAGACTACGACGTCATCGCCCTTGACAACTCTGACTTTTTAATTTATTTAGTATTAAGCCTATAAACTTGCTTACAATGAAGCATGTGTGTGCTGTACTGTATTCTGTTATCTATACTCCTGCTGTTCTCTTTATATTATTATTTTGGCTTTTCTTATCATTTAGTCTCTTCTCACTGTGTGTTGAGTGTATGACAACATTAATTGCGTATATGCTTTGCCCTACATCACAATCATACATAAAATTGCCGTGAATTGGGCATCTGCTTCAGATTACTTTACATAAAATGTTATTTAACATACAAAATAATACATTTGGAATTATAAATTACGTTACTTTACATAAAGTTTCTGTTTTATAACTTCGCAAACGCGTACTTGTTATTTTTTTATTTATCAAACAAAATAAACTTTTATAACGAATTTTTTACCATTAGAAATAATTTATTTCATGTGTTATGATCAACGATAGTAATTTTTTTTTAATATAATTGAACTTAACTTTACCGTCATCATGCATTTTGGAAAAAAAAAGTTTTTTCTTACCTTCGTCTAATGGACTGCTCCTCCCGACACAGTCAATCGACTCCTGGTGCTCACTCTCATCTGCTTATAATTGTTATTGTTATAATTTTTTTTTATAGTTATTATGACTATAACTATAGCTACAATCCACATGTATTGTGATCGATGATGTGTTTGTTTACTTTTCATTATTATTTTTTTTTTTTTTTTCATACAATTAATCATAATGTAGCTTTTTTGATATTGTATATATTTGGAAAAAAAAATAAAAACTCTATCTTAGTCTCGACCTATAGATTGCGCCCCCTAATACAGTCAAGCAACTCTTGGTGCTCATACCAGTTTTCTTGTAAGTTTAAATTATGTGTAACGACCAACAGCAACTCTATTACTAGTCTAAATGATTGCAGTTGCCTCTCTGCTTGGAGGTATAATTTTGGGATGGCCTGAACTGCTGCTACTTCTCGTTATTCTTATAAAGTTCTTCGTTTTCTTGTAATAATTTTATAACATATCCATAGTAAAGCCCCCAATGGAGTAGGCACTTATGTATGAGAAAAAAAAATTCTTTCCCGAGATTATTGACCATCAAAGTATAAAACTGTTAGCTATCTGTTGAGAACTTTGGTTCCTGCCTATGGGCACACGCTTTAGTCTCTGTGCTTAATGTCCATTTTAACACTATTTATACTTTTTTGATAGTGTGCATTCAAGCATATTACCGTATGTACCGTAATTCCCTTTCTTTTATCTTCCTTCTTTTGAGTTCAGCGGCGAGCTGCTTGTGTAGCTCTCTATTTACATATAAAGTATAAAATAATAAACGTATCTTTTGATTCTCTGTTTACTCTTTTTTTTATTTATTAAAGCTTACTTTAGTGTTTTTGTCAATGAAAGTATCTTTTGCTCATTAAAAATACTCTTTCGTGCATATATTTTATTACGTTATCCCTTATTTTGCATCAGCGTAACGTGCGCATATGAGTTGGTTATTGAGTTTGTAAATAGTTGGTTATAATACAGTGCGCCTTATCTTGCCTATGGGGTCATATAACATACTCGAGAATACTATGGAGTCAGATAGTTTGATGATCAGTTATCTTTATTTTGTTTGTGTCTGAGTCGAGACAAGCTTGGATGTATAAATACAAAAAATTATTTAGGGTGGTGTATTGCGAATTTACGTTTTGACCTATGTTGTTCTTTTGTATAGTATTTTTCGTTGTTACATTTACTATGTTTTTCTGCTGCTCATTTTCTATCTTTTTTTACGGAGTCAGATTCAGGGAAGGAGCTACGTAGGTATTTTTTGTAGGCCTGCACTATCAACGCCGTAGACGTACTTGCTGATTTTGTTTGCTGTTTTGCTTGCTATTTTTCCCCTAAAACTACAAAACTTCTGATTTTTTTACATAATGTCTAAATAAAATGTGCTTTATATGGTGTTTGCACCGCTATCTAAGTTTTGAGAGTTTTCGAAGCAGAGCTTCGACAACGCAATTCCTCACGCCAGAAGGGTCTCAGTGTATGATTCTGTAGACACAATTAGTTAAAAGCAGCTCTTGTTTTCTGTTGCCCAATTTTGTCATGTTAGTGGTAGCCTGTGCGATCACAAGAGCCCTTTATTTTCTTTCCAGTACGAAAGCCCCTGTTTCAACGCCTAGTAACGTGGTATCGTTGTTCCAAAGGTGTTCCAGTATCACAAGAGGGCTCTCAAGCTATCCTTTGATGGCCAAGTCCTTAGAAAACGTAGTCATATACTGGATGAGGTCAATTATTTCTCTCGATAGTCAATCAGTGATGTGGGTGCGTTTTTATAAGTTTTTCGTACATAAACGATTAAGTACTAATCCATGTAGTTTTGCAAAATTATGCTTTTTTTAAGGTGGATGGTCCAACGAACGGTCTGTTCGTTGCCTTGAGCTTAGCAATTTATCTGATATCTCCTGAGAGCTGTGTGTATTGTCTCATGCGTTCTGGTTGTCAGAGGGTCATGTTGGAAGAAGTAGGATTGTTTCTGATCAAGGATGCCGAAAGGGGGAAAGAAAAATTGGTTAAACCTCTTGTACTCAACGTAAGCTTGTGGGCTTGTTAAAAAATAATTTATTTTTTTCTGTGATTGCTCAATTCATTTTACTTTTTTTTTCATGCTCCTCTCTACATGTGAAAAATTGCTTAAATCAGTTTTTCTTATATAGTAAAAATGTTAATGGGTCACAAAAAAAAAGTAATATTTGCTTATTACCTTTTCGTTTGCTCATTTCACATTAACTTTTTTGTGCAGCCTTCGCATAAATTTATTTAAATTTACATGTACATCTTACCATACAAATATTTAAATTTTTTTGTAGTTTTTTATCTGTAGTATAAACATTCAGCGTGTGAATAATTTCTACGCTTATTGAAGTAAGTCTCTTTATTCAAGAGTGCCAAACGTGCCCCGTGATTCTCTATGTTCTTTTAATGTTCATGTCAACAAATGGTACGACTGATTGATGTTATTAATGCTTTGCTCATGCGTAGTTCCCAATTATAGTTGTTTTTTTTCTGTTAGCTTGTGTATCTAACTCTGATAAATCTATATATCCTTTTTGCGGTGCGTCTAGGGGCTATAAAATTTTGATCGTGAACCTAATTGAGTGGTATTAAACATTTATCAGATCATTGTACTGTTAAAAACAAAGTAAAAATAAATATTCGTTGATTTTAATCCTACAAAGCTATTCACACTGAAAATTTTTACAAAACTTTCGCAAAGAAAGACAAAAAGGGGAATTTAATAGAATTTTCTTTGTTTTCCGTCTATCAGTGAAAACATATTTAATACAGATTTTTTCTCTGATGTTGTAGTAAATACTTAAAATACTAACCTACTTGTCATTTTCTTATGTGCACCGTTAAGCATTAGTGTAAATATATTCAGAGAAAGTGTATGCGTGCATTGACACTTATGGGTAATGCGAGCAGATTGTTGTGTCCTCTTTTCTCGATCATATTCTATTTTGCTACGGATCGTTTATAACAAAAGGGTCTATATGGTGTTGTAGGCTTTTTTGTTACTCTTACCCTTCTTTCTCTCTTAATTTCTTCATCATTTTTTGCCCTGGCCTTGTGGTGTTGCGTTTTTCGGAATTTTTTCCAGTACTTTCTACTGCTTTCGCTTGTAAAGTATTTGGCGTCCGTTGATTTCGGCCCTTGTTTATTTCGTATGACATACTTTTTTTTGAACGTGATCCCCGTTTATTATTTCTTTTTCCTTTTTTCAATTTGTACCGTGGCATCCAATTCCACGAGTGCATTCAAATTTGTGTGACAGCTACGAGACTTCGTGAGCCTGCCGTTTAATAGTACCCCTGTCACGGGACTCGTGGCTGGTGATGGCAGCATGTGTATCATATTGGACGGTGCCGTCTGGGAGGAGGCGTTGGCTTACCACAAGTTCTCCTACGTAGGTACTTCTCAGCTTTGTTTGTTGCAATTGGTTCCTGTACGTTATATATATGTTTACCAAAAAGTGCCTTATGTGGACAATCACATGTATGTTAGGGTTATTATGAGGACAAAAGTGAGATTATGCAGACGTCCGCATCATTCTACCATGTTATTGATATATACGTTAGAAGCACGTAAGGTCCACATAAGTTTCTATTCATTAACATTTATACATACACACACACATACACACACATACATATATATATATAATACACTAATGAAGCACAAGAGCTAAAAGACTCTTTTCCGCATGCGCTAACTTGCATTGCTGGAAGAAAATTGGTAGGCGAAAAACACATACCAGGCACTGACATAATTCCAACTCGTGGTAGTAGTACGGGTAATATCCTTACCACGTACTGAAAAACTCATAACTGCTTGTGGTAGGAGATTTTTAATGGAAAAGATCTTTCCGTGTATTTCATAAGAATCCTTTATTTTCTTAGTAAGATTTTCTTAAACTATCGGTAAATTCGATGAAGGAGCACCCTGTTAAATGGTTCCAATGAAACACGATAAAAAGAAATTATGTCAGGATAGATGTGTGTCTTTGCGCCAAAATCTGATATATTGATCAGTGTTTTTGTATGAATATCCCAGGATGATATTATATCAACTTTATAGGATCATACAAGTTTTAAACAGTATTGTAAAATATGTAAATTTTTTCCGATTCAGACATACGACTTACAATTGTTTATAGGTTTTTTTAGGGAGAGTATAGAGCTGACACAAAATTATATCATATCGTATAAGATTAATTACGTTACCAAATTATTCATCAGGATTCACTAAATTATTACGATATGTGTAATATGATGTTATAACGTGCTTATTATGTTTCACGCATGATCATACTCAAATATTAAACCTGTAATTATACGGTCAGCTAATTAATATACGTGACTGAAAATTTAAAACTTTTTCAAAAATGAGTTTAGATGTCTGACTAGAACTTAAATCTTTTGGGAAATTCGATTAATAGACTATTTTAAAATTCAAACATATTTTCAGTCAAATAAAAATACTTTATTAAAATTTAAA
>NW_019384277.1:36824-150842 GCF_000648655.2 Copidosoma floridanum | reverse complement strand
ATAAAATAATATTTCATGAAACCTCCAACGAATAATTTTGCGAGTAATAAAAAAGGTAAGAGAAGTGGTAGAAAATTGTTTATGCAGGAGCTTGTAAGAGAGAAAAACGTTCTAGAAAAAAAATTAGATTTTATTAATAATCAGTTACAAAATTACTATAACTGTGATACATTAAACAGTAATTTATCAAAAAACAAAAAAATCGAAAAACAAGTAGTAAGTACGTTTCAGAAAAATAATTTTTATAATTCAGAAATTAATGTTCAGCGGAAATGCGATAATTTTAAAATTTAATTAAATACACAATTTGACAAAAAAAACTTCTTAAGGCCTTCAAAAATATATGCAAGCGTAGGTCAAAAGTTATAGTTAAGTTATATGTCGGATACTCTGTGCAGAAAAAGAACGTAATTTTACACGACGCAGTATCCGATGCTTACGTAGTAAATGAAATATCTAGCTGCACCTATCATGTTTAAAGTGCCTCTGCTGTATACTTTCTGTCTAGCTTAAAGCAAAGAGTTCTATACATACGCCTGCTTGGTTGCAATTTTTAACCTTACTTTCTGGTCATTACACATAGTTAACTGATACTTCCATTGGCAGGTGTACACCTTTAGAATATACGGCAACTTCATGTACATGCATGCACCTAACAAACGTTTACATTAAACGTGTACACACACATATGTGTGTGTATATGGGCGCGCCTGCGTATATATCTCCCTATATTTTATAGTTGTATTAACGAAAGTGAGTCTTGGCCCCCCCAGCTCCCCCTCGATTTACGTAGTTATTTGCTTGTTTTAACGTCATTTTTAATCAAATTATATTTAAGTGAGCTCCCCCCCACTCCTTCCCTTCCGCCTCGCTCCCCCTCCACCTCCCCCCCAATTAAATACTTATTTAGCTCATGTTTACCATCATAAATATTAAAAAATGTACGCAATTTAGTACCTAAGTCATACCCCGTTTTTAGGGTCTTTTAAGTCACTGATCATAGGTCTCCCTCTGTCTATTCGCTTTCCCTTACTTAATATGTTTCTGAAATAGCATTATTTGTTTAACTTAATTAAACTTTTACATTTCAAATCTTTTTCTGGTCCATGTTTACGTTACCCAAGTATAAAATTCTAGATGACCTATGGACTTTATTTACTGAAAGACAGAATTCAGGAGGAGGTATAATTAAATAGACGAACACAATTTAGCTTTTGAAACAATAATTTATTTTGTTAGCCTAATGTTGTGACATTTCATGTGTCGTTTTAACCCATTTGTTCTTTTAAAATCCTTTCCACATTTTTCACATATTTGTTTTTCCTGGTTTTTATAAATAAACATACGTCTGTTTTAATGTGACGATCTTCAAAGTTACAAATTTTTTTTGAATTACTGAAAAAATTCTAGCTTACCAATATTATTAATTTCTCATTTATTCTCGGATGCAATTTGAATAAAAATTCTTTTTGGATTCTTACATCTCAATAAAGCAACGTATAATTGTCCGTAAGAGAATAAAGGTTTTTTAATATACAATCCTAAAGAATCAAAACTCTGTTTTTCTGATTTTTTAATAAATATAGAACATGCTAATACAAAGGGAAACTGTTTTCTATAGCAGACAAAAGGTAATGATAATAAGGTGCCAGTATTTAATGTTATTCTAGGAATATAAACTTTCCTCTTTTTTTCTCCCATAATTATTTCTGCTTCTATATTATACTTAAATAATTTTGTTATTTTTAATCTTGTGCCTCTACAGAGACCGTCTGATATACTTAAAGTTCTTATTAACACTACTATAGCATTTATTTTTAATTTTAATTCGTGTAATGGAAGACCCTCTCTAATATTATTTTAAAATACTATTGGAAAATTAATATTTATGTTAATTTAAGTATGTTCAGTTAATCATATGCTTTATCAACTCCTTTGTGAGTCACGTATTCTGCTGTTGTGAACTAATTTTCAGCCTGAATTGAAAAATACACGAGTAATGTCGTTATTTTGTCTACTCAACCTGTTAGTGGGGGTTGGCGCGTGGAGCGCGCATGGGGGCATTTGCCCCACTAGAATATGTATACATATATATATATATATTTATATTAATCAATACTTTCGGTCGTTACTTGATAAAGATTCAATTCCATATCAAATTCAAATGAAAAACGAGTTCATAAATAAATCTTCACAATTTATTGTCATAAACTTTTCGCATTAATTGTTAGTTTATAAATCTCTGTGTCTGAGGAAGGTACACTGTACCGAAACAATTGTAACACTAATATACGACAATAAATTGTAAAGATTTATTTATAAACTCGTTTTTCATTTGATTTTAATATATAATTGAATCTTCATCAAGTAACGACCGAAAGTATTAATTATTACTATGTCAGTTGTACGTCCAGCATACTTACAAACTTGTTCCACTAGTTTTCAGAAAATTCACTTTCCTCATNTTCCAACAATCGATAATTAACTATTTTGAGCATTTCTACTGCATAATTATCGTTTTTATTCATACAAGTATGTATATAACTATATATGTATACAATTCTTTCGTTTTAACATGTAATCAAATCCATTCCTATATTTGATAGAAAAAACATTCTGCTTGTGGACTATATTCTAATGTTAGAAACGGAGAAAGTTGGGTTACAGATGATTAAAAAAATCCATACGTAATGTCAGTGTTAAGGAATTTGCAAGAATTAAAGAACCTTAAGGCATTTATAGTGCATTAAAAAAAAAATATGCGACAGAAAAAAATCATGGCTTACTATCAAACTCAGCTGCAGCAAGTGTCTTAACGACAAGGCCAATGGGTGGGTGAATCTAGTGATTATATAAGCTTGCTGCTGTGCAGTGCTGAAACAGCTTTGATAAAAGATATGGGTAATACATATAACGTGCATATAATCAACCCAATAAAAGACGTGGCATTAGACATGTTCGTAAAAGTACTAGCATTTATAATAAACTAGCAGGAAGATACAAAGAAATCTGCTTTCTTACCCAACGCCTTTGATTATTTATTAAGATTGAAGTGTCAAATAAGAGCGGGTATAATTCCAGAGACACAATACCAAGAATTATCTTACAGTTGTTCTGAAAAGATGTGTTTGTAAGGTTATAACTATATTTTGATTGATTTATCATTTATAATATTCAAATATAACACCAAACCAAAGCTATCGTAAATTAAAAACTTCACACTATTAAAAGATGTAAAAAAGCCTTAATAGTAATACGCATTATATAGAGCAACACTTTATCCTAAGGCTAGAAATGAATATATTTGAGTCACCTAATCACAGCTACCGATGCCACTTTTCAGAAGGGTATAAAAGGCCTATGCCAGCCCATCATAATCACAATTGCCATCAGCAACGAGTCCAGCACTTTGACTAGGGAGCTCTGCTTATTAAAATGCTGTTGTACCTTTATCCATCGTAATTATAAGTAAAATTATACCTACATATTTGATTAATACTATTTATATTACACTTTTCGTACTACATATACAACTCTGGACAAACGAGAAATGAAGAGGGTATTGCAGTTATCTAGTGTTCCCCGTTCCCTAACAACTTCTCTCTTGTGTTCCTTAAGTAAAAAGCGGATCTTTGGGTCAATGTAAGCTGGAGCTATCCTTTAGATAACGTAGCTAATAAAATGGTAGATCTTTAGGGCAGTATCAACTGGAGCGATCCCAGGGAGTTGGCAACTTGCCGCATCCAATAGTAGCATAGGAAAGTCCATACATCGATACTTATTCACATGATTAATCGCAGAACGTTGTTAATACAAGTCAGGAGCATGGTGAATTGGACTACGTTCCAGCACACTCCCATCAAGGTATTTCATAGAATGTGTTAGGGGCAATGCGAACCCACCTTTGCACTACCAAGTCCACATTATTTTCTATCTTTCTTTAAGGAGGATCCATACAATACTAATATACGTAATGAATTAATGTTAAGTCAAGTAACTCTATTGTTAAACTATACATTTAATTAACAATCAACATATCTATATGTTATCACATATCGTAGATTATACAACTCATATTAACAGAAAAATAGATACTCTTATCAGACATTATCATTGCATTAAAAAGGACCAGTTAATGAACAGCAAATTAACAAGTAACATTACAATGCTAGTTGACAGTATAATGAGTATCATGATAATGATAAACAATATTAATAACAAAGAAATAAACAGAATTACTGTAAAAGTTAGGAGAATCAGAAGAGAAATTATAATTTTCAGAGTTACTGAAGGAACTACAATGATTATTTAAATGAATTGGAACGGTATGGAAACGAAAATACTAACGATTACTATATTAACAAAAATAATAATTGTAATTCTAAGAATAATCGAAGATATCAGAGCATAGGTCAGAATGGTAATGGATACCCCCAAAATATTAATTATTATAATCATGATGACTAGTAAAACTATTAATATTACTACAGTTACACCCCAGCCAGTTTTAACGGGAAAACTAACGTATATAATTAAATAAGAAAATCTACAATTTTTTATGCTATTGCTCACTATTTTCCCATCAAAGGCTGTGGTCTGTTAGGTCGAAAAATTTACAATGAACGATAGGAAACGTTACCATATTGTCATAATGCTATAGTATTCGATGATAACGTGAGAAATCTCATTCCTTTTTAAGACTTTATAAAGAAACAGAGTGACTGCTAATGGATTAAAGGAAACAGATGGTAATAAAACTTAGAAAAAAAGAGTGTCTAAGGAAAAAAGTTGACCAACAAAAGTTTTTTGACGCATGCATTGTAGGTCAACCTAATAAGTCAAATATACCTAAGAATAAAAAATTTAAAAACATAAAAGCTTATAAGTATATTCGAGATAAATATGACAAATTAGCTTTATCAGAGAAAGCTAATAATTTTATGAAACCCACTGATCATACGACTAATAAAAGTGGTATTTACAGCAGAAATAATAAGTTATAATTCTGAGATACACGTCAACCCCATGGCATTTAACAAAGTAAAAATACTCTAAGTGTGAAACAGCATTGATCCAATGATAAACAAAAAAACATTAATAAAATAATTTAAAAAACGATTAGGACTCAAACACGTCCAATAAAAAAAATGAAGTTAATTATTACCAATTGAACTGAATCATACTTACCACAAGTCGATGTAGGACATAATCATGTGTATCTAGAAGAAGAGATAGTGAGAGACGAAGACGATCAATGTAATATTATGGCAATAAACACTAATGAGGATGATGTTACGATGAAAATAGATCCAAGAGAAGTTCTGCCCTCCGAACATATTGCACCTAAATTTGACCTCGATACTAGTGGCAAATATAAGAGACCATGTATCAAAAACAAACAAGATAGAAAAAGATACCTAAAAGGACTTGTGCGTATTAGTCTCTTCAACCTGAAGAAACAAGACTGAATTTATTAACTGATTCCTGGATTTCCTAAGATCTTGTTGTTACTGGGAAACCCTTTACTCTGTTCTAATCTCGTTGCACATAAAAACTTGACGAAAAAGAATATCTCTATTAACACTGAACAATCTTGTTACCCACT
This sequence comes from Copidosoma floridanum, assembly GCF_000648655.2. The sequence continues at coordinate 145,237 of NW_019384277.1, read as the reverse complement.
GGTACATAAAGAAACTTTCAAAGAGCACTTAGCAAAAAACTCAATGATAGAATAATTAAGCTTTCTTCATCGCCGTTTAATCTACCTCTCTGGATTATTACAAAAAAAAAACATGATGGGCATGAAAACCAAGATAGTGGGTAATGATTGATTTCCGAGATCTTAATAAAAAAATTGTTGGTGATGCATATAAATTGCCCAACATCGCAGATATTATGAACAAGTTAAGAGGATCCATATATTTATCAATTTTTCGTTTAGTAACTAGATTCCAACAAATTCCTATTAATAAACATGATAAGTATATGACAGTATTTGCGACCCCTCATGGACATTACCAACACAGAGGAATGCCCGAAGACTTGAGAAACTTATTTGCCGCACTACAACGATTGATGGATCTCGTATTAAGCGGTACATCAAATGTGAAAATGTAAGTGTATTTCGATAATATTATTATTTACGCAAAATACTGAGTATATCATGACCGTAAATTCTGATTACTTTTTAACTCGTTTATGTCAGCGAATATAGTACTTCAGCTACATAAAGTCGAATTTGTGCGAAAAGAAGTAATATTTCTGGGGCACATGGTAATTCATTGAGGAATTTAACCAGATGCTAAAAAGATACAAGTTAATAAACAGTTATTCTAACCGATAGCTATTAAAGCATTTAGATACGTTAATATAGGCTGATGGTGAAGTTTCTTCTAAAAAAAGCTTAAACAAAGATGGCCGAAATTGTAGGTACAAGATTCTTAGTACATTTTTTAATCATTCTTGACATTTTTAACATTAAGATACATCCTTTAATCAGTCAACGGTTTTAGGTTACCAAAACTGTTGAAATACATTAAGTTATTGCTCCCCTTTTATAGACAGCCTGGTGAATATTAGGATTATTCTTGTATCAAGATTTACTACTACTGACTCAAAAAACCGTGGGCCATTGGTAAGCAAAAGCATTTTTCATGAGAAATCCACGGAAATGTAAGATTTCTTAAAACCTTTTCTATGCCTTAAGTCAAGATCCAAGCTATTTTTATTTGGTTTTAAAAAGAGCCGCTCTCCAAATTAAAGCACTTTCATTTATTTAGTATGTCTTGTACTTTACTCGAGCTATTTTTGATCAGCTTTAGCATTAACAATAGCCTTGACAACTCTAGTTACACCGTAACTGATAGCACCTAAAGCACTTAGTCCAGCAAACGTTAGATTGAGATACGGTAAAAATCCACCAGTTTTTCGAGATATAGGCAATCTTCGCTTCCTTTACGTCAGTTTAAGAACTTTTCTCTTACAACTACTTGGAATCAGACATATTAAGGCACTTTAAATCAAGCTTTTGACAGTTGTTTCCTTCTTCTTCTTTATATTATTTTTACTTACTTTACTAGAACTTGTACCTCAAAATAATTCCATTCCGAGTTTGGATATCAATTTCATAGTGTTCGTGACAATTTTTTTTTTGTAAGTAGGTGCCGCACCAAGCTCATCCACCAGTTACGGTCGCTGACGGTGCCGTCTGTCGCAAATGAAAAATGTTTGTTTGACGGTATCATCAAACGCAGGGGATAAGGCACATCTGGGGGACGACTTACTCTACCATGTGATGGAAATAGGCATAAAACTGGCCGTGCCTAGAGAGAAACTGTGTGAAGTAGTTACAACCCTCTCAATTTTTTCTCTCCTCCCATGGTCACAGGTGTGGTATTAGCCAGTGCGTTAATCTACCTACTTCAACCTTATCCCACTTCTGTTGCCATGTCATAAACTTGGCTACTCTGTTGTTGTGTTTTCACAAGATTAGCCGAGAGCTGACACACACTCTCAGGTAGCTTACAACTGGGATTGCGTAGATTACCTCACCCTTAATGATCAGGTGAAATCTTCCCCTAAAGCATCTTAGCCTGGTATTTTAGATTGCCAGTTAAAAAACTTGATTTCGAAACGGTTTTCCATGATAATACTTCAGGCATCACAATATTTTCTTGCCACTAATTTTTTTACAGCCTTCATCGATTTCTTTAATCTAGGACTAATAACTAAATAATGATTTTGAAGCATAACTAATTAAAATTAAAGACTTCGAGGCACTTAAAATCATGATTTTTAAAGTGATCTTCTTTTTTTTCTTAATTTCATTTTAACTTACTCTTCTAAATCTCGTACTACAAAACAATCCTGTCCCAAATTTGGATATTAATTTTATAGTGTTGGTAACTGTAAAAGCAGTTGCTTTCTTCTCTAATGTAGTGTCTTTGGTATTAAATTATTGCTACACCTGTTCAGCAAGAATTTCATCAGTATTGTCGCTTGATTTTTCATGTTTTATTAATTTTTTCTACAAGCCTTATTAAACTGGTTAATACCTGCATCTCTGCGAGCTTACCTCTTGGCTAATTTAGTGCCTGATCTGCAATACTAATATCCTGGTATGTACAGTTCTAAAGGTAGTTAGTTGAGGAGTGTGTTAATAACTTCGTGGTATTTGCAATGATGAATGATCATTACTTTTTAAAAGCTTGATAATGAATGAGCTCAAAAATTTAAGTAGAGCACTATGTATAGTTATGTATTTAAACTGAATAGCATACAGACAACACGAGCTTCAGGGAGGATAATATTAAACATTTGTTTATTAATTTCAACTTAATGATCAGCAAGATCAAAAAATACAATGACAAATAAGCTTAAAAGTATAAAGTCATACTATTTGTAGTATTATGTTACAGTTTCAGTGGAGTCAGCATACAGCAAAAAAAAGCTTTGAAGCACAGAAAATACAACTTTTTGTTAAAAACTTTGATAATATCGTTAAGAAAGATGAAATATAAATTCCATTGTAATTTGCTACTTCATACTAAAAGAGCTGTCCTTTGGGGTTCATCATAGTGTGGCTTAAGAAACAGCTGGACTGCTCTTATAACAAAATCCAACGAATTATGATTTAAAAAGTCTTATCTTTATTCAAAGTTGACGAGTAAGCCAAAGTATAAGTTTCTAGATTAACTGATGAAACCCATATTGGTGCTTAGTATTTTTAATTTAGTGATCGTGAATCAGTCATATTTCTAGATAAGGCATTAAGAAACGTTCCAAAAGCATTGACTGCTTTTATATTCGTCAATCATAGCCTTAAAATTCTAAGCATTAAGTCAGAGATAATTTAAATTTCTTAGTCATAGGTTGACGAGATGATATAAGTTTAAGGCATATCGGTAAAGATCGTGTTATTAGTGTTATGACCTTAAATAAACGTAAAAAATTGTGTTAGCTGTTGAGAGCTGAAAATCATTAGTTTGTTGCAACGGACATTGAAAGAGATGTAGATTTGGCTTTGACTTTTTTACAATACTACAAGTGGTTTTTTTTATTTTTAGATTCATCTGTCATATGAAACAAAATATTGGAAAGCTTATGCAAAATCAAAAATTTATTAATGATGTATTAATATGTGCAGCTTAAAGCATTCCAGGAATCAACTGTGCATAAATTAGTTTAACAAAAAAAATGAAACAACTAATAAAAAAAAAAAAAAAGAAAAAAAAACAAATTCAAAGAAATAAACCAGAGGGTACAAATAGGTCATGGGACCCACAATAAGCACGAAGTTCTTTAAAAATGATATAAGTATGAAGAGACACAATTTCTTAGGTAGCAAGGGGGTCACCAGAGCCATAGAAAGAACAAAGCTCTATAAAAACAAGTACTGCATTCATGTAGTTTACTAAAATAAAAACTTGAAAAACGAATAAAAAAAAGTAAGAAAATTTAGTTCAGTACTAACTTCGTGAGTACTGAACTTATGCATGACGTACTCGTGAAGTTTGACTATCGTAAGGACTGAACTAAATTTTCTTATTTTTCTTTCATTTCTTGTTTTATTTTTTTTCATGTTTCATTTAATTAAATTTTTCCGCCCTCTTACCTCAAAATAGCACTTTCGCCGCTTGGTTTTGGATTCTTATGCGGAAAAATAGTATACAAAACTCGTTCGAAAAGGCTTGTTTACGAACCTCGTTACGGCCCTCGCCTTCAGCTCGAGCCGTAAACCTCTTGGTTCGTAAATCGAAGCCTTTGCAAACTCGTACGTAATAAACTATTTCATATTCTACTTCATTACTTTTTCTAAAATTTTTTTATTTCTTGTTTCATTTTTTTTTCATTTCTTGCTTTTTCTTTTTTTTGTATTTCCTTCATTTCTTTTCTTTTTTAATTTTTCTGTTAAATCTTTTTTTTTGTCATTCCCTTTTTTTTATTAAATTTATTCCATTGTATTTATTCATGTCTGTTTTGATTAAATTTAATTTTATTTTTATATTTCATTTTGTTTATTTTTTTTTTTCTTTTCTTACTTATTTTTTTGCAATTGTATAGCCAATTAAAGAAATTTTTGTTTTATTTTTATATAATTACTTAATGACATCTTACCATCATTTGTTTATCAAATTAAAAATAAGTGCCCTTAAAAACCATTAAAATGATATGCAACTCAAAATATACATACATAATGATCTTACCAAATTTATTCATTGTTGATTGAATAATTTACTATATTTTTATAATTATGTGACATTGTAATATAATTTGTTTGTTGAATTTGAAAACCATTGATACGTTCTTTAACTCTATTGTATATGTTTATTTTAATTATTTATTTATTTAATAAATAAGTTATTTAGAACAGTAATTATTAGCATTATTTTAATGCTGAAAAAACATCAGGTTTCAAAAAAATCGGTTGGTATTTCATGCATCAAATGCATCAAATGCATAAAATACTAATATTTAATGCGTAGTAACGCGCCTTATTCGATTTAATCTACATAATCACATTCGTGCTAGTTAAATTTTTTGTTTTTTTAAATTTCTTATTTAGAAAAAAAATTGTTTCCTTAGAAGCAACGACTTCTAGTAAGCGACTTCCGTTTTATGGAAACCTGTCGTTTTTAAAATTTCACCCCCCCCCCAATCACGCGACATAAAGAACTTTGTTTTAAAAAGTAATTGAATAAATAATTTATCATTAGTTGAATACATTATCAGTGAATGCATATGAAAATAAAAAATAAGTTATGAACCATACGATAAGTACAAGAAACCGAATTTCTATCGTCGGTAGCACTCGTAGCAGAGTGGGTAAGGTCCTCGACTCGTATGCAGGAGGTCGAGGGTTCAAATCTCTTTGTTGGAAAGTATTTTTTTTTTTTTATTTTTTTAAAAATGTGAAAGAAAAAAATTATAAGTCAAATAAAAACTATTGTGGGAAAACAAAATTGCAATTCGTTTACAAATTAATTGTTTCGGAGTGTGAAGGGGAATGGTGAGCTAAGGTGTGCAGGAGAGTAGGGTGACATGGTTAGAAGATATAGGGTGGGGTGAGGGGAAGTGTGTAGGGAATGGACGGGCGACGGGGTAAGGGGGGAAACTTAGGAGGAAGAGACTTCCGGTAAGCCACTTCCGTTTCATCAAATCTGTTGTTTTTAAAATTCCAGCCCCCTGAGTACGCGACATTAAGAACTTTGTTTTAAAAATTTTAAATGTTTACTAACCTTTTGTTAATTTAGGCCTTCTATTAAAGATAATGTCACATCCTAAAAAATAATATGAGTGTGATATCCTACTTGGACGCACTGTCTTGTTTGTAAAACTATCCATTACAATTTTCTCGAAAAATTTAAATCAGATTAGGCTCAGTCAAGTTCTTCAGCTCCTCATAAAGGACTTTTCCCCTTACAGTTAACAGAAATTTGACTTGTTGATTGGTAGATTCCTGTTCAGTTGTACTTCTCTGGTAGGTAGTTTCTTCTCTTTTTTTTTCTCATTCATGGATCGGTCTTTCTTCTAGCATTATGCTGAAATGGCTCCACGGTCATGCGTCTGTTTGACTACACTGTAGATAACGCTAGCTATCAACGGCACTCGACGCTATTTTACTATCGTTTTCTAAGAAGAATTCATAATGACGTAATTGAATACTTTTCTACTCGCAAGACGTATTTGTATTCCCACACAGATGTTTAGTACAATTATTAGAAGTAGTTTTAGCCTTTACACCATTATTTTTCATACGTTCTGCTTTTCTTAATGACTTTTGATTTCGTATTCTCATACTGTAACTTTTACTTCTTAATCTTATAAATTCTAATATAATGACTACATGATATTGACCTATCATGGGAATAATAATTTAACTATTGCCAGGTATTATTTTAAATAAATTATTTTTGGCATAATCTATTCTATGTATCTAATTTTTTAGGATCATGACTCATGACTGTATACATACTAGTACACAACTTTTTAAATTCATAGTAAAATTTATAAGCACGTTTTTCTGATAAGTCTAACGCGTAATTCGACGTACACGGATTTTTTAACGCAGATCTTGGTTCATGATAACTGTAATACAACAAGCTGATTATCGAAGATATCACAGTTATAAAAATTTGATCCAGCAATAAGTACTAATGCACCGTATTGTCCTTTTTACTTTTAATAAGTTATACATCAACGTTTCTTTGCTTGCTCACCACCATTTTTGTACAAACCACGTTATTTAATAGCTTGAACACCATCTTCTTAAGTTCTTTTTTTTTGCATTTTTTCGTTTCCAACTGTTCACGTGCATATGATTCTTTAATCGCGCACTCTGTTAAAACTTTAATTCTGTAAAAATTTTTTTAAAATAAATACAATTCTTTAATGCTAATTTTACTGCTCGATAATGTAGCAATTTTTGTTGTTAAAAGTAGTTACTGATTTTCTCTGCTTATATCAAACAGGTGTTTTATGTTCAGCGCAAAAAAGTACATTCTAATGTGCATTAAGCAGCATTTCTAGATAATCAAGATCTACTTAAAAAATGTAACGAATTTTAGCATCAATTTTTACATTTTCATGTTTGTGCTACTCACCGAATGAATATTTTAAGTCTATTTGAAACTGCTGTAAGGTTAAGTCAGAGCCCACCCATATAGATTAATCATATTATGATATAGACGGTACTTTTTGTCTTCATTAGGTTGATAGCTTTTATTTGTATACTTGTAATTAGCTTTGGCATAACGATTGATACTTTGACTTATGCTTTTTCGTATATAATGTCAAATAAACATAATCATATCAATATATATTAGTAGTTCCAATTAAATCTAAGAAATATTTTAATTTATACGGTTTATCTCTACAAAATGTATGTATTTTAAAATAAAACCACTACCTTTGTACGTTTTAACATTGCATCCCAAGTTAATTCAGGTAAAGTACGATAATAAGCTGGGTCCAATTCATTTGCTTTGACCCGATTGTTTCGAAAACTCCCAAACATTTTTTTAAATAATAAAACATCTATCTTTAAATATCAATCAGAGCATTATTTTAGTGTCTTAGTATTTATTGAATTTCAGACATTTATGGCATGCTGATACTATTGATCAGAAGTATGAGCTTCATGTTAGCTGCTATAAAAATTGTTTATTGAGGCAAGACTGTTTTCTTAAAGCTTTATAGATAAAATCACATGATTATACGAAAACTTATTTTGTCTCCTTTATAATAAGAACTGCTCAATACTGTATTTATTACTTCTTATGAGTATTCTTTTTAACATTCCAAGCTTATGCAGGTATAATGATAATTAACATACAGAAGAACCCATAAATTCAACGGATTTCATAATGGAAGTTTTATGTTGGTCCCTTTAACATACTTAGTAAAATTCTTGTTGTTTTTTGTTTGTGAGAGAAGTTGCACCAGGCCTAAAAAGCTCATTACAAGTTCTTTCATTAACAAATCTTAATCATAATTACTTAGGTTATAAAAAATCATAGGTGTTGTTTTTGAGTTTTTGTATTAAACGTTACACCTAATAAGTGTAGGACCTTGTTACCGTTAGAATATCTTCTACATTATGAATTGACTATATATTAAAAATGGTATTAAAAAGTAATGTTTTCTTTTAGCTTCTACCTTTAATTTACTAAGGCATCTCTAAAGGATATTGCAGCTAAAGTATATGGGGCCGCTGTTCAGATTTCTGCTTCTCATGTAACTTCATGGCAATCACTTTTACTAGCTGAGTTTGCTCGAATGAATAAGGTTTATTCTAAAATAATTTGACAACATCTATGTTTAATTGATTTTTTAATTGATTGTAAAGTCGTTGCATCAGACTTTTAATCAGAGCTACAGCAGCTTAAAATTCTTGTTTATCTGGTATCATTGAATCTTGACGTTTGCAGAAAATGATAGCATTTTTAAGAACTGGTTACCAATAACTCAATACATCATTTGTGTATATAATATCACTCTCACTTCTTATAACTTCTTCATATAATTTACGTATGGTTATAACCTCATCTTTGAAATACAGAGCAGTAAACATAAATTACTTTTTTCGTACACAAGTCTAATTCTCGCTGATAATTCAAGAGAAGCTGAGCGGTTCATGCTACCACGCAAGTCTTATATTTACGCATATTAGACTAGTTAGTTGGCAAACTCAGTGGAGGGTTTAAGAGAGAGAGTCCAGTCAATGGGTGTTATCAAAGTCAGTACATCTATGTAGATGCAAAATATACATGCCATCCACGGCTTACGTATACTCTTTTATACTATATACAGTAGACTCTCATTGGCTGATGGCTCTTCTATTTTGTGCCCTCTTAGCTGAGCTAGCCAGCTCTATAAGGCACGTAAGGTTTTAGTCGTAACATTAACGGTATTGATAGTGGGAAGAGTGTGTAGTGTTTGTTTTTAAACATACCTTTCTCGACTGTCCCTGTTATCACACTGTGTAACTGCTCTGCAAGTTATTCACTTAACCACTTTACTACAGGTCGAAATCGCTTATATACACTCCCAAATGAACAATTTTAGTCAGTAACGTAATGGCTGCCATCAATGACATGTTACCTGATGTGAAATCCTTGAGTCTACATATGTTGCCAAAATAATTGCTTTTAAAATACTTTGACACTCAAGCAGATACATTATACGAAGCTCTAAGAAAAAAGTTAAAAAAACGACTGTGATATTATAGCACATTAACGTTGTTATGAGCATTATACTACAAAAAGAGATTCAATTAATGGTCCTGCACCAATAGTAAGAGATTGTTTATTGTGTTGTTTAACAATGACTGCAAATACTAGTAATAAAAAATAATAATAATTAATGTTTAAGATTATTTAACTTACAAAAATAATTTTATTTTCAACAAGGTAGTGATTTTAAACATTAAGACTGACGTAAAGCAATTGTTGTTAAAGCGAAGCTTTTTCTGAAGCGTTCTGGGGCTAGGAGTGAGCTGGCAAAGAGTGAAAGATTTAAAGTGACCGTCATGGTTCCCCCACTCGGCTCAGTACCGCAGTATTGAAACGTATGTATACATATATATAGCTGTGGCTACTGCTGCTGCTGTGCTACAGCTGCTGCTGCTGTAGTATTTGGAGTTGGTCGTACAAGCTCGGAAGCGGTTGAGTTTTACCGTCACAAAGACCTTGTCTGATCCCTCACCGACTTCGTATTCGTATTACTATGTTGTACTGTATACTTATATGGCTGCATATTCCATATACAGTGTTAACGTGTGTGTGTGTATGTGTGTGTGTGTGTGTACAGTGCAGCTCGCTAGTTTTGATAAAGTTAGTATACTAAACTTATACTTTACAGGTATATATTTTTAACTTTTTTTTATAAAACTATAATTTATGCATAATGACTTTAATCAGTTAATGTTAGAACATATATTTATACCCATTATGTCTATACTTTGTATTTACTGCTATACTCTGCCCGAANTCATGACTATGTACTGTAATGTTTTGTACAAACTGAGCTTCTTTTAAAAAAGTTCTTTCAGGTATATATTTTTAACTTTTTTTTATAAAACTATAATTTATGCATAATGACTTTAATCAGTTAATGTTAGAACATATATTTATACCCATTATGTCTATACTTTGTATTTACTGCTATACTCTGCCCGAATAAATACTATTTTTTTAGCTGTATATAGCGTAAATGATACCTTTTTCATCCTCTCTTTTTCTTTACTAATTACTTTAAGTTAGTCATCCATTATTTTTCACTGCCATTCTTATGCCCCTCTACTCTTTGCATAAGGTTGGTAATGTAGGCTATCTAAAAATATCTGCATTTTTTGGTGTTCTTTAAGGGCCCATTTAGTTTGCCTGAACCGTGAATATTTCTGCCATTTCTCAATTTGAATAAATTTTTTTTGTCTCACATTTCCTAGTTTCTGTGTTCCTTCTCAGTCTACCTAACCCCCCCCCCTCACACTTTTTAGTTCATACTCCCAATTTTTTTCTGTCGATATCCTGGTTTATTCTGTTGTTATTGCTGTTTGGTCTGAATGGTGAGATTTTTTCTTTCTCTGCTTCATTTTTAACTTTCACGTTTTTGTAGAATAAAGCCCTCTTACTGTTTTTCTAGTCTTTTCATTTGATGCGTCTGATGTTTCGCACCCACTTTGTTTTATTTTTACATCTAGAAGTTGCTACTTTCTGTCTCTTTCTTGTGCTACTTCGTTAAACATATTGCATATCTTAGCTCTATCGTCATTTATCATGTTCCTGCTATTTGCAAAGATACACCTAACATTCCTAGGAAAAGGCATGTTGGCTGTGTCTATGTTATAAGTTTCCATAAATGTATTCGTTTGGCTTACACAACAGCCGAATCGTATTTGAAGAATTGGACTTGCCCTGAATCAGTGAAGTATTGTGTCTTACGCACAAGCTTATTGTATTTGTAGAGATATCCTTTAAGGTGGCTCCTCACTATGGATCTACAAAAAGAGTCTAGGTACTGTAACACCGCTTCTTACTGGCGGTAAAGTTGCTTATTTGGCTACTGCGTCTGTCTGCTGCTTCTACTCTTTAATTAAGCAGATGCCCTTCTTTTCGTGACTCTCAGATATTCCATATTTTAACAAAATGTTTAAAAAATTCCATGGTAACATCTAAACAGCTTGAGTATGTAAGTAAATATCATTACAAAGATTATGATTTCTTTTATCTGCTCCCTTTTTTTTCATTAAGAACTGCAGTAATTTAACCGAGATGTTATACAACTTATGGCATACATTTTATGACCCTCCATAAAAGGCTTAAAAAAAAAAGTCTATTTTCTAATTTCTTTTTTTCAAAAACTGCGGTAGTAACGTGGTCATAAGTTTTGAGGGAAAAGCTATTGTACCTCCATGAACCATCCCTTAGGAGATCATTGTATTCTTTATTGTTATTATTCAGTGAAAGCCACTTTAAGGTACCTCTTGTTAGCGTTTGTTACGCTAGATGTTATACCGTTGTCCTGATATTTTGTCCCTTTTACATAGCTATGGCAGCGAAGATAGAACAGCGAGTAAAAAGTTCACCTGCTTTCAGTGCTTACCATAATTTATGTTATTTTGTTTATGAAGATACCATTTTTTTTCGTTACGATCCTGCAGTTTTTTGTTTTCATCTGACTCTTTAAAGTTTTGCATTAAAAATCACATTTCTTTTCTCGGTTTCAGAATTATTTAATCACGATTGTTGTTTCTCAAAAAACAAAAAAATTTACCTAGGCCAACGAGTATTTAAGTCTATTTTTCGGGCTCAATTTTCGTTTCAGTTAAAAAATAAAAATACAACAAGAAAAAGCAGATGACATAATAAATAACTTAAAAAAAATTTTTTTTTAATTTATTAATGCCTCATAGGTGCCTTGTCTTGAATATTTTCTCAGAAATAATAAGTAAAAATAACTTCATTAATTTACATACTCACGTGCTAGTTGATATGTATACACACCAGAATAGTATAGTAACGAACATTTCTCCTCAGCACTTACCGTTTATCTGTTTAAATATTATAATATCTTGTTATAAGAAACCCAATTCTGTAGGCTCCTCCTTCTGGGCTGTGGCCACCTCTACTGGTAGACTATGTCTGGCAATGTCGTCTTTGATTAGATCCTTGTTTTTGATTTTGAACCATCGTTTCTTAAAGGCAGTGGACCATGTGTATTTCTCGATAGAACATTATTTTTCTAATACGAAAAAAATAAATATAAAACGTTTTACTTTTGCCATACCCTACATTGAGCACTAAAGCTGTTTTAGGTGGGAAAGAGATTGATGAGAAGGTACGTTACGAAAATGATTGATACTTGTTACGTTAAGAAGCTTTATTTAAGATATTGCTTTTATCAGGTTAAGTTGTGAAAATGTTTTCTTTCAAAGCTCGTTATATACTTTTCTAAATTCTTCTTCCATTGATCTCCCCTTCCTTTTCCTGGCCATAAAAAAAAAAATCTGGAATTATGCCTTAAACACGTTATTGCCCCACAAATTTCATTCGAAACAAAAACCAGCTGAAGGATAGTGAACTTTAGATATTTATCTGCCATGCATTAAACTGCAGCTTTCTACTTTTCTTAAGGAGTTACCACGTCTTACTATTTTAATATAAGTTTGAAAAACTTCTTTGGGAAGTTTTAGACGAAAAAACATGTGTTAATCTTTGTAACCTGTAATTTTATATCAAAATTAATTATTTTTAAAAAGTGATTGACACATTTAACTTACCAATAACTTCTGATTTTAATGCATTACATGGGAATTGGTAATGTTTTGTACAAACTGAGCTTCTTTTAAAAAAGTTCTTTCATTCTGCTGTTATTACCCACACACATGTTTACTCACTTGCTACTTCCACACTGTCTCCTCTACAACAGTTAATAGTTTGAATGCTCACAATAGTCACACAGTTCCTCATACAGTCTACTGTGACGAATACTAGCTTAAAAAATCCCTTATTCAGACTTCTGTTTTTGGGGCTTTTGGCCAAGTCATTTGGATTTGACCCCCCAGCTTATTTTTTAAACTGCTTTTTTTAACGTGATTAAAAAATAATAATTTTTAAAACAAATTTTACATTAAAATCTATGTAAAATATTTTCTGAAAGAGTATATAGAGCTAGAAATTATATTAAGCAGATAATTTTATAAGAAACATTTTACGGAGGCAGTAAAAATGCAGTTAAAGGCAAAACATACAATACGGTGAGCGTGGGGTGAGTAGAGCTCAAGAAAGTAATCAAGAAAGATTCCTGACTACAATACAATTTTCTTTAAATCTACAACATAGGGTTCTGGAGTTGTTGATTACAATTGTGAAGTAAGGTTGTGTACCTGTAACTGATCCAATATGGTAGATAAAAATGGACAATTTCAAAATGAATTAAATTTTGTTATTGTACTTGTTATTGTAAAGGTTACTTATACCAAATTTAAGAATTTTGAAAAATAAAGAAAATTGATTTCTTTCTTTGGTAAACCTCTACAAAGGGTTATGTTTGTATCTAATACAGATACGTTCGTGTTGTCTAGGCAAGAGCTTAAGCAATATCTTACCTTACAAGGTGTGATGGCTCTTCTCTAAATCCTTAAGAAACTTATGTAAAATGTTTATACGATTTTATTTACAATGTATGAAAGACTAAGGCTTACAGTGTCGCTTAGTAAGAGAAATATTTTCGCCATTGTCCTCTTTATAAATATCAACAAGGGAAAAAGATAAAAGATGCCTTAAGAATAACTAAATAAGAAATAAAGTTATGATTATGTTATATATTATACAGTTGAACAGATAGTACAAGCAGTTCCAAAGTGGTGAATTCGGTTTGGATGATCGTAAAAGTGAAGATTGCGTACAAAAAAGTTGAAAAAATGATTTTCAAGCTTTGCTTGACAAGTATTTATTTTTGGCTAAACGAAAACTGTCTAAAGTACTTGGAGCTAACCAAATAACAATCACCAGGCATTAAAAAGCAATGAGAAAAATTTTAAAGGCAGGAGAGTGGATTTTACACCAGTTAAGAGAAAAAAATAAAAACTAAAGACTTGATATTGTCTTCTTGTTGGACATTATAAGAAGTCAATTTTGCAGAAAATTATAACAAGAGATAGAAAGTAAATCAATTTTAATAATATGATGTTAAAATATTCATGAACCAATTCAATACAAGCCTTTTTGTGAATTCTGAGATGCGAAATTTCTACTGATAATGTAATGCGAATGCAGTCAATGTTTTGTGGGACTTAAAGGGAATTTTTTACTATGAGCCGCTACAAACAAAGGAAACTGTTACATCAGGAGGTTGTTGCCTATAGATTAAGGATTCATGTAAAATGTTGGACAAATACGTTTATTCACTAGTTAAGGACTGCGTCCAGTAAAATCATTGAATGATAACGTCAGATCACACATTGCAAGACCTGTTTGTCAAACTTTGATTTCTTTTGGCAGAAGAGTCTCGTGGTATTCAGCATACTTTCTAGACTTCGAACATACTAACAGTAATCTTTTCAGGTGCTTGCATGACGCTCTGGAACACTTCTTAACATTTAAAGAAGTGGAAAAGTGGGTTAATATTTTCTTTGCGTCGAAAAGCCAGAAATTCTTGCGTGAAGGGATCTATGAATTATCGATTTGGTGTCAAAAGGTGGTGGACAGTAATAGGAAATACTTTAATAATTTAATGTATCAGGTCTTATTTCCATAACTAAAGTTAATATACTAAAAAAACTTGCATTATTTTTGCACAAGCCCCATAGTTCAGCTAAAATTGTTAAGTGAAGTATAGAAATTTTCCAACTTTGTATGTCAATATCGCCAAAATCGTCAATATATACATTAGTGCAAGGGCCCGTCTTGTTTGTCTAGGGTTTGATTGATAGCATGCTAGACTGATAAATTATGGCTAGCGATTAACAACGAGACGGTTTTTTTTTTATCGTGTTTTTTTTTTTAAATGCACTTCACGCTTTAAAATAAAGGCTCTAAATATCAAAAACATTTTGCCTTTTTAAAATAGCTTCGTTTTTATTATTATTTACACTATGTTTAACTTTAAAAAACTTTTTCACTTATGTTTTTAGTTGGCCAGTGTCATATTGTAGACTTACTCCAACCCTTATATTAATTGTTTTTCCACACAGAATTTTTCTACACGTATTTAAAAAAAATTTTTTTGCTTGAGATAACTTCTCTCTTTTTTCTAACTTCTTTTATACTAATTATTTGAAAAGCAATTGTTGACCATTGGGGTATTTGAAAATATAGAAAACACCAAATACTTGTCAAATTCACCGAGACAAAAATCCTTCCAATTTTTCTATGTAAAAAATAATATTGTGAACAACAATCATCCAGCAAAAAAAAAATGTTCTGCTTAAGACTTTTACATTTTTTTACATCCTATATCTTTTATCGCAGGTATTAGAACAGCACTCATCAACGTTGGAGTATCAGCAACAATAAGAACGCCAAATATTATTTCAAGTTTCTGAGAGATCAGGGGCTTTTTATTTTTCCTGCTTCTAGTTAAATAAACCGTCCGTATTCTATTTTGTCTCTTTTCAAACTGGTGTATACTTATTATTATCACTAGAATTAATGTTAGAAAGAATTTTATCATTGTAAATACTGTTATTTTCTCATTATATTACTATTGAATACATTTTTTAAGCCTGAAGGAAAGAAATATTCTCATGACTATGTACTGTAATGTTTTGTACAAACTGAGCTTCTTTTAAAAAAGTTCTTTCAGGTATATATTTTTAACTTTTTTTTATAAAACTATAATTTATGCATAATGACTTTAATCAGTTAATGTTAGAACATATATTTATACCCATTATGTCTATACTTTGTATTTACTGCTATACTCTGCCCGAATAAATACTATTTTTTTAGCTGTATATAGCGTANTATTATTATTATTATTATTATTATTATTATTATTATTACTATTATTATTATCATGACTTACAACTCAATATTTTTCACTACATATACAAGTTATAAGAAGAATAGTAATTTTACTACCATTTATTATTACCTAAATTGTTATTATTATTTGCTACTTTTGACAGGTCCTACAAATATCTTTGGTTCTTACTATTCCTGTGCCCTCGAAGGATATTTTTTTTTCTATCTTAGTTATACAAATGCACTTCAATACTTTTTATAGTTCATTTAAAACAGTTAAAAAACCAAAAACTGGTGTAAATGGGAAGAACCAGTTTTTTTTTCATGTATACGCAATACAGTTAACAATACGAAAATACAGTTCTTACAAAAAAAAGTTCTGTATAATCAATATGTGCATTGAAAAAAGCAAAGTCAACACCGGATTAACGAAATTTTATGAGCAGATTGTTAGGAAATTGCTAAAAAACTCGACTTTTTCAGTAAAACTTGTATTTTTCCGAAAACTCGTGGTTTATTTTATTAGGAAGCAAAAATTTCAACATAATGTCAGTGTTCCTATCCAGAAATCGCATTTTTAAAATAAAATTTTTTTTTTTAGACCACTAATATTTTTAATAAGTGTACTTTTTTCGATTATAACTAAAAAGGAATTAAAATTTTTAGAGAACATGTAATTTAAGTTACTGTGTGTTACATTAGAGTTAATCTATCGATCTATAAATTTTTAGATCATGTATTAAATCTAACTTTGTTCAATTTATCTCTTAAAATCGCAAGATTTCTGCGGGAACAGTGGCACTACAAGCTTACTATAGGACAAAGTGACGAAGCGCGAACACTGTGTAAGAATTCCCACGTCAACTAAATTTTACTTAGGTGGCACTTGAACCATCACTGTATTAAAATGTGGTTGTAAATATATATATATATATCAAGTCGCGCGGGAGCGTGACGAGGTAAGTTTGAAAAAGCAGACAGAACCTCAGCGACCGCGCTACTATTTACTTCAGATTTGCGTACTCAAATTTTCAAATACTGAAAAATAAGTAATTTTGCTGGTGTTTCTGATGTATTTTAGTTTAATTAGGTCTCCTTAATCTTAGTCCACAGCTTTACTGAAAAAAATAGGTCAAAAAGTCGTTAAAACAACGAAAACGAGACATGTGTATCTCGAATTGGTCAAAACAAGATTTTTTCAGGCTCAGTGGCCGAGAAATGGTCTAATCGTTAAGTTAGCTGCAAGCCAAATTTTTCCTGTGTATAATGACAATAAGCGTGGTCTTAAAATCAAGCACAGCTGCCAACAGTGTGATATAAGCTATAGGTTCTTCTTAACTCCACAAATTCACAGTAGATGACAGCATGCAGTGTTGGGAGTTCTGAGTGGCTAAGGTTGTAGGGCGCTTGCCTCCCACCTGGAGGGCTCGGGTTAGAGACTCCGTTCCATCACTTCCTCTCGGGTACCTAGGTGGTTCTATAAATATGATCTAATCACAAGGATATTGTATAAATAGGCTACTAGTATATAGCATTTCACTGTGGCATGCAGATATGCAGTTAATAGCAAGACGAAACGATGCCTCAGAAGAGGGGTGGTGGATATGACTCTCTCATAGTCAAATCATACCCTCAATGATCAATAATACAAGTTATGAGATATATGTGACAAATTGAGGTTAAATATACATGTGCGCACGCACTTATAATCATGTAATATGTACCCAGCCATTCAAACAACGACTGACAAGATAAGGTGTTGTTGGTAGGACACCTACCGTGGTAAAATTTTGAAAATAAATGAAAATGTTAATATCAAGAATACTTTAATATCCTATTTATCCTAACCCTGAATTTCGTGTGCCTTAAATGTGAGCACATTATTTTTAGTATCTAAATAAAAATCTGTAATGAATAAATTAGTTACTAGTAATAAATTTTATTATTTTTTAGTATACTTTTTTTAGCTACTTAAAATGAATGGTGTAACACAGCTGTAACAGTATTAACATAATCTGATCGATTAGATTGGAAACTTCAATAATTTTCCAAAGTGCCCTGAATAACAAGCTGTAAACCTAAGCCTTATTTGATTTAGCGATTTAGATAATAAATAATTATACATAATTAATCGATTTTTTAAGTACTAGTAAAATAGAAAATCATTTAATAAAAACAATTCCTTTTGGTAACTTAGTTACTACTTTTACGATTTTCGTACGTAGTATTAAAAAATTTCTTACTGTTAGATAATCTTAGGTATTACATAACTGTAATTAAGAATATTTGGATTTTATCATTACATAAAAAAGACATAAAGATTAAAGGAAGTTGAATAAATGACAAATTTAGGATTTTTGATGTTTATAATTACTAAGTATTTTATCTAAAAAATTTGTTGGAAGAAGTAATTGAATTTATGTAGTAAGCTTAAAGAAAAATTGCTAAGAATGATATGATGAAGTAGTTTAATCACAGAAAGAAAAAGAAAAGAGCATCTTAGATGAAAATCCTGAAACTGTATTTTTTAAAACAATTTATTTTATTTGGCAAATCAAAAAACTGTTTATAAAAATTAACTGCATTCAAATATACTTGAAACATCTTTAAATGAGCAAATTTTAGTAGAAATTTAGTGGGACTGTTGTAGATCACCGTAGCTATGTTTTACAGACTATGTTTCTACCCAGTACTTTCTAATATGAGCAACATCTAATGTTAATAAGTTTTTTAAATTAAACATTGAAAAATGGTATTTTCCTGAAAAGTTATGATATCCTCTTAAGAATAGCTTTTTAAAAACCTTAAGTTTATATTTCGTAAGGAATTTCTGAACCTCTATACACATTGGCAATGAATAGTATTCTGTATGAATAGTATTCTTCCTAATAAATCTGTAGTCTTAAAAAGTTCTGAAATCAAAATATAAAAACGGTCACGTTTTTTTTTGTGTGCAGCATACATTTTGTATGACATGCGTAGTAAAATACTGTTTAGTACTCGTTTTTTAACAAAATTAAACTAAGTAATATTGACTTTTGCACTAAAATTTTTACATAATTTCTACAGAGCATAAATGTAGTTGATGTGAGGTTTGGATCAAATACCAGTTAAAAGTCAATATAACTTAGTTTGATTTTGTTCAAGTACGAGCACTAAATAGTATTATACTACGAATGTCATACAAAATGTATGCTGCACAAAAAAAAAAAAAAAAACTTGACCGTTTTTGTATTTGGATTTCAGAACTTCTTAAGGCTACAGATTCATTAGGAAGAATACTATTCATTGCCAATGTGTATCAAAGTTAAAAAATTCCTTACGAAATATAAACTCAATACATCAAACTTACCTGACATTTAAGGTTTGTGAAAAGCCATTTTTAAGGGATCATGAATACTTTAACAAGAAAAATAAGTAAGCAGTATTTCTGATTGTTTTTTGAGAAGTTAAACATAAAACAAACGTTTATTTTAAAAGAAAGTTGTTTAAACAGTTTGTTTTAGCAAACATGGATATAATAATTCTCAAAACACTAGCAGTACTTCTTTACTATGGTTTTAAGGCTTTTGTTACAAATTTAATATCTGTTTTGTAAAAAAACAGTTTTATTAAATTGTTTGAAAAATAGGGATTTGAAAGTTTTTAAGCATAAGCCGCACACATTTTTTGTAGTTTCAAGACTTTCTTGATAGAAATTTGATATTTTGTTCACAAAAAAAAGTTTGAACAAATTGCTTGAACAAAAATGAATTCGAAAATTTTCAATACATGATCGGCACGTATTATCTACGGTTTTTCAGCAGCACACATAGTGCAGTGCCACGAGAATACGACGACTGAAAATCGAGAGGCCGAGGATCTGATCAAAGGTGACAGTTTCAACCATATTCTACGAGCAGTATTGACAACAGCCCAGAAGCCAACATGGTGAGAATACCAATTGCAGGTTGTCACCGTATTAGAGAAACCAACGGCGTGTGCTGACGGGAAATAGTCCCCAAAATTTTATTTCTACTGATGTAAATATCAACTAGTACGTTAGTACATATATAATAAAACTAATTTTATCCCTTACTTCCAAGGCAATAGAAAGGAGGCACTTATCACGCAAAGATGAGGTCGTGGGAAATTCTCGTTTTTTATATCTATTTATTAATTTTTTAACTCCCTTTTATTAATGTTACTTTCTTAATATCTGAAACAAAAGTTACGTGATATAACAGAGTTAAATACGCAAAGAACTAAGAAAACTTTTGAAAAACAAATTTTAAACAGAGGTATCTTATTAGTAGGCTTTGTAACGATTGAAAATACCTGGAAATAACAACGCACACCTATATCGGCTAAAGAATTTATCACATTTTCTATTATTATTATTTTTCTTAAGCGAAAACAGACGACAGATATTTCGAAAAGAATATTTCTCTACATTCGCCACCAAACGAGAATACAGTTTATAATTAAAGGAGCCAAGTGAAAGACGAACATCACCTTTCTATTTTCCTGCCTTGACTCCTTCTTTTTTTTTCTCCAATTATTATTTAGCTCCAACATAGATTATTAAACGCAGCTCTACAACTGAGAGAATACAAAAGATTAATTGAATACAATAGCAAAAGTGTTCTACTTTTCATAATAATGGTTCTAATACAACAATATACTTGAAATATACTTGCAACATTTAGTTCTGTATAACAATATTTTATTACATTATAAATACAACTTGTATTTAGAATTACAATACTCAGAGATGAAAATTTAATGACAAACGCTTTTTTTTAAAAGAAAAATGGACAAATCTGTACAAGAGGACGAATAAAAATATTTATTAAATAATAATANTAACTTTTTAAAAGTCTTATTTTTAAGTGGCAT
The DNA here is from genome assembly GCF_000648655.2 of Copidosoma floridanum. The sequence continues at coordinate 124,572 of NW_019384277.1, read as the reverse complement.
TTTATATCTATCAAGACCCTTATTTTTTCGAGGAAAATAAAAAACACTAAAGAATAAGCTTTGACAAGCAAATATTAAAATTGTTAACAATCAAAAATTTCTTGCCTTACAGTGATTTCAATTTTTGCTTGAATCTCCGAATGATTCTGTAAAGTTATATTTTCGGGATTCTTACATCTTGATACCAATACGTATAGTTGACCATAAGAAAACAATGGTCCTGTGTGGTAAAATGCTAATTTATCGAAACATTTGTTATTCGATTTATTGATTGTCATGAAAAAATCTAGAACTATTGAAAACTATTTTCTGTATTTAATAAACGGTAAAGATGAATTATTGCTGGTATTGAACGTGATTTTTGGAATGAAAATTTTATAAGAAGATTTTTCATCAGCTATTGTTTCTGCTTCTTGATTTTATTTAAATAATGTTGGTTTTCGTAGTCCACTGCCATTGCAAACTCCATTGCATATAATCTAATTCTTGATTCTTATAACGATAGCATCTTCTTTTAAATTTAAAGCATGTGGTAGTAATCCTTTATGTATATTATTTAGATTTTCTGTGTCATAATTTATGTTTATATTTTTATTAGTGCCATCACTACCTCTATATTTTGCATAATTTATGCTGTTATAAGTATGTTTTTCTCCTTTACCACTATTAAAACTTTTATTATTTAAAATGTACAAAAGTTCGTTCTAAGTTGTAAGAAGTACTTTGCTTGGGCAGCTATTTATACCATCTCCACAAGTTTGTTTACAAATATCATTAGTTTTCCATTCCTGTAGAATTTTAAAAGACTTTATGGTTCCATTTTTAATAATGTCTATTTACAGTAGTTAAAATTTGAAATCTGTACACCACATATGATTTTTTCATTTTATAATTTTTAAGTGTTTATGTAAAAATTAGAACTTTATAGTATCACTAATTGTACAACATATACGCGCGTGCTTTACCACTGAAAGTATTTGTCTAAAATCGCCTCTTAAAATGTATAATGTTTTACCAAATTAATTATTACTGTCACATAAATCTTTTAAAGTTTCATCCACTATTTTCAAAGCTTGTTTAGAGATCATTGAAGCTTTCTCCCAAAAAATTACAGTTCTTTTTCGTAATTTTTTTTTATCAGCTTTGTATTCTAACAAAAAACTTCCGATGTTATTTTCATGTTATGAAAAAGTTCTATGACTTTTCATCCCGTTAGATAATAACACTCAAGCAATTCCTGTCCAATCCATGGATATAAATTGTTTTTTTTTTGTAAATGATAAATTATTAATAATTTTTTTAAATTTGTTCTTTTAGAACCTTCTGGACCATTAATAAAATTAAATTCTGTATTACTATTATTACTGTTATTAAAAAAATTTTTTTAACACTATTTAAATAAATAAATAAGTCCTTTGAATTCTAAATTATCTAGTTTTATTGTCCTTGATGTTTTCAGATTTTATTTTCTTATTTGGTTCTGGTGATGCATAATTTTTACATGATTATTCTTTAAATTTGAAAATGTCTTTTAAAATAATGAAGCATTATTTTGTTTATTGTTAGCAAATAGTAAATAAAATCCAGTGGTATAAGCTATGTGAATTTATCATCGATTCACGAACTGGAATTTTACGTTACTATTTTTACTATTAAAACTTATAATCATCTCATCTATTGTAACTCATTATGTATGTGTATAAATTAAATATGTATAGAACTTAAAAAATACAACCAAGTATAAGTATAAGGTTTGTTGTATCAAAGTGGGTAGCCTGTGGGGGCAGGACAGTGAACCAGACCAGAGACCGCAAAACTATGAGGAAAAGGCGTCAAGAAGTGATGAGTGGGGTCTAAAGAAATAGAATAGCTTCCATCCAGTTACAATGAGGGAGGAATATAAGGATTTTCACCTTTTTCTGAGGGGGTGCTCGAAGCTATTCCAAAATTTTAAGGTATGCCGAACTACGATACAGGTGAAAGGGTGAGGGGGTAGGGTTGAAGACTGAACTCGGTTTTACTACAATATACATATATATATTAGTAAAACCGTAGTATATATATATATATATATATATATAAGAAGGTGAAAAAGTGATTGATTTCAGTGATATCACCCATAAGTTGGAAAATGGTAACGAATGCTCTAGCAATATGATAACCAAATGTGCAGACCAGGGCCCAGAAAAAAGCAGCAAAAGAAAAACGTGACGAAACAGATGTTGGAATTATAGCTCAAATCATAAGTATGTTTAAAAGTTTACACCCAGGACAAAAGAACCAAGGTCATAGTAATGGCCTTATTTTAAAAATTAGAGCAATGATAAAGAATGCAAAGGTAAAGGATGACCCTTACAGGGTGGTTACAGAGACCATTGGAAATTCACCACTGACAATTAGGGATCGCAGACATATATCTTATGACACAGAAGTAAACGCAGGACCTTTAAACAAAGAAACAGGTCTTCTTTCTGGTAGATAAATCAGTGACCAAAATGCAAGAAGAGCTAAAGAGTTACGTGAAGCCTAAACAGATAAAACAAACTGACTATTGACGCCATAGGGCATGCCAGAGAAGCCAGACTAGCTGACTTTCTGTTGCATCCTGTTGCGAATATAAAGGATCAAGAAACCCCTGGATTAGAAGCTTACATAATTACCAGCTATAGGACAGAGTAAAAAATATGGGAGAGGCACTTAAGAAAATAAAGGAAGCCACATTTGTGGTAATGGCAACACTACTAACTAATAACTAAACAAATTGGGCTGATTTTGATAAGAATCGGGATATACTACGGGGTGATATAGCCCGACAAACATAGAATACTTACGCCACACACAATCACAGCCATCTCTGCACACCACAGAGCGCACAACGAAATATTCTGCCCACATTCAGCCGTATAGTTTGTAACATTTTGTACTTTCACAGGGACCCAGCCAACCTACCACTGTTCGAGAAAATTGTGCGAATCAATGCACAAACAATAGACCGAAAAATAAATAACTTTTTGAGGCACCCTCGTGAATAGACAAAAAGGACAAGCAGCAGAAGATTTTGCTGCAAAATAGATGCAGTTTGGAACAGCTTAAGAGTTTATTAGAGACCTTTTAAATAGATACTGCAGCATCAATAACGCAAACTTGCTCCTAGCAAAATAAGAAATAAAAACATAACAAAACAGCAGAACAATATATGACTATGGCAGACAAGTACGATAACTTTATAATAGATTAAAAATAATGTACGATTTGAACCCATAATTTTCCGCAATTTGAAAACCGACGCTGAAAGCAAACTTGGAATTCAAGAAAGTGATACATATTATGTATGGTTTATTTCCAACTTTCAGTAAGAGAATAGCAAGCTCTAACCCCAACTCTAACGCTAGAGAAAAAATGATAGAGGCATTAAAAATCGAGAGTGACCTTAGTTTATGGCACGCAATACCAGTAAGTTTATTGCCCACATACAATATGGCAACAACCGAGTGGGGGTCACTAATAAACCTGGAATAAAAAAGAGAAATAACAACGAAAATTGCAAATTAGGCACAATAAACAGTAGCAGAGAATAAAAAACGCTATGCATACTGTGAAGGCGGAGTCGGGCATTTAGTCGAAAAATTCCGAAAACTACTAGAAGTGATAAATTACAGGAAGGCTTCAAGAGATAATAGAAGAGAACTACAGAAAAATTTCAATCATTGTCAAAAAAACCGGGACACTACGCAAAAGACGGCTGCTTACGCAAGCAACACAGGGAGGAAGAGGAGAGATGGCGAAAGAAGGGACATAACCAACACTTGTATAATACCTATACCAACAAAAATGCCCTTTATTATGGGGGTAGAAATAATAAGTATCATGATAATAATTATGATAATTATTACAGGGCCTATAACAATGGTCTAACAAACTCTTATAATAGGAATAATGATTACAATAACAAAGAGATTAGTAAGAATGACAAGAAAAATAATCACATTAAAAGAAATAAATATAATAACTTCAGGAGCAATAATAACAATGACAGGAATAATGATAACACTAACAGGTAAAATAATAACAACCCCAGAGGTAATAATTAAAATAGCAACCATGGTGACAGTGACTAATAATTCCAGCAGAGATAGATTCAACTGCTATGGAAATGGCTACAAAAATTAAGAAAACAGGTACGGCTATAACAAGGATTAAGTTAGTAACGTGCTGCCACAGGATTAGGACCCGAACTAGCAAAAAACGATGTATACGCCCCTGACAGTAGAAGGGACTCACTTGCAGCTTTTTACCGGCCGTTCAGCGTAGTCTCCAAATGTCAAACATGAATAAAAGAAAGAGTCGGAGGGAAGCGTGTCTAATGAGAAAGTAAGTGTAAGAGAGAGGCTAAAGAAGGTGAAGCAAAAAATAGTGGAGGCAAAAACGCACATAAACAGCCCGAGCACTTACGCAATGCAGGGAAAAATAAGGCGTAATAGTTCAGATTGCAAAGACACTTATACACAACGAGGGGCCAGAAGAAAAGAAACGCAAGAGGGCCCGCAACAAAAGTAATCGGATAAATGCGCGGGCCACACGTGTAGATAAAGACAAACCCAAGCTTTCAGAGTGGGATATAAAAAAAGAGCAACTTTTCAAAATAACTACAAAACTTGCTGGAACGAGGCATATGCCACTGTTGATCCAGTAACGGGGACCAAAGTAAAAGAATGGAAAGCGCCAATATGTATCGAGTAGATATTATCTGCGTGACACACAGAGCATGCAAGACAAAGGGCACAGCACAAGCTTAGTTGCACGGATTGAAGTGCATGTTACGTGTCGCTCCCTATGCCTCTCCAATTGACGTAGAAGCAATCATAAGGTGGGACACTTTTTAGTGAAACCAAGGCTAGATAAATGCCACCAAGAATATGATTTGGTTAGATGACGTTGAGATACTATTGTTTAATCCAAAGTGTTTTAAAATACCTACAAAATTGAATCAAATAACTTACGCGCAAATAGTAAAAAGCAGAAACCAGTTAGAAAACTGCTGGATACCCCTCCAAAAAATCAAAACAGAGAAATTTTTAGGACATTTAATAGCCAGAAACATTAACGAAAAAATAGTTGTAGAATGCTTTAATTTGTGTAACAAGATAAAATACGCGGCTTTCCGGGAAGTAGAGCTACTAGATTACAAAAAAACTTACCGGAAGCCCTTGCAAGATGAAAAAGACAATGTTAAAAGCTTGGAGAAAGCAGTACTAAGGTTATTAAATGGAATAGCAAGTATCGATAAAGGAAAAATGAAAAATTTTGCGAAAGACAAAGAAGATCTAGAGGAACACAAACAAGTAGACAAGATCATGCAACTTGTAGACTTAGCCAGTTGTAACCATGGAAAAACAGAGCATATTAAAAAACTAATTGAAACAAACCCTTTAGTATTTGACCTTGAAGAAGAACGAATACAAAAAAATGCTCGAACAAGGGATAATTAAACCCTTCACCTCACCACATAAATTAAAATCCTGGATAGGGGCAAAAAAACCAGGGCCAAACAATGAAAAAGGTGTGAGGGTAGTCACAAGTTTTTTAAATTAAAAACGAAGTAACAGTGAGCTTGTGTTACCTGCTACCGTTTTAAAGTGATATCTTAGAGAACCTAGCGTCAGTATCTTACGTTATGTTATGGTAGTCGATTGTAAATCTTGATTTTTCCATCATTGGATGCCAAGGGATTGCAAGAATTTACCAAACAAATTTCTAAGGACTGTCGCACTAGCATTTGCAGGATTGCCAGGCCATAAAACAGAAGTGTATTTTGACAACATAATGGACTTTGCCGCTAAGCATAAGGAGCATTGAAGGTGATTCACGAAACTGTTTAAATGGCTGGCAGCTGCAATTCTCACAATTGAACCAAGAAAATGTCAATTCTTGAAAAAAAAGCAAAAGTGCTGAGTTTTTTGTGATTAAAGGACAGATCAAAACCGATCAAAATAAGCTTAAAGCGGCTAGAAACAACCTTTGACCGACAAATGTGAGAAAAAATCAACGGTTTCTCGGATTTGTAGGCTTTATGCATAATTTGCGATGAATTGCCTGACCTCTATTAAGACTCTTAAAAGCAGGCACTGCATTTAAATGGAGCAATTAAGAAAATTAGGTGTTAAAAATCCTCAGAGATTCACTATGCAGTAGACCTATACTCATCGCTCTAGATTTGGAAGAACCCTTTATCATCATGACGGACGCATTAGACTACGTGATTAGACCAATTCTTAGTCAGGGAGGAATCGGAAAAAATAGATCGTACGAGTATGCGTCTCGCATAAAAAGCAAACTTTACTACCCCACATACGACAAGAAATAATTGGCAGTTGTATCTGTGAAAAAGCAATGTTGACCATATTTATACGGGCGCAAGTTTTTGGTGGTTACAGGCCACGAGTCACTGGAGCACTTTCATTTATCTGAAAAGCCAGATATTTGCTTTAACAGACTTAAAGTGGAACGGAAAGGGTATGAGTTTAAAGTTATTTACCACCCGGGCGTAAACAACGGACGATTGGTACATTATCAGGAAACCAATACTACAGGAAGGAGGAGTAAATTCTGAACGGCCACACCAAGAGCTATATCAGCTAGCAGACAAACAAAAGAATAAAGAACTGGCTGATAGCAATAGACCACCGTCATGCAAATTCCAATTACATGAAACTCCTAAGAGGACAATTCAAGATAACCTGAAGAAAACAGAATCCATTGCACCGACTTAGAAAACTCAAATGTCATAATATACAAAAAAACTTATATGACGGTGAGAATATTAAAAGAGGTTTGTATATAAGTACAGAGAGTCAACAAAATGGTGATGCTAGCTCTGAATCAGAGGAGCCTTACGAAAAGAATTCGAAGGCACTAAATGCACCAAGGGGTTAAAACAAGTTAAAAACACAAAATATTTTAGAGAAAGAAGGACTTGTTTCGCAGGCAGCAGCAGATAGAAAATAAGGCTTCATTTTAAAAGAACTAGGCTTTTGAAAGAGAATAATTCCTACAATCACGCTTGCAATAATAATACAAAAAGAAATATTATGGAAAGCCCGTGAATGATAACTTGACACTTTCCATAGACATAAACTGTGTTTTTTAACTTAAAACCAATTTTTAAATGAAACATGAAACAAGTGAAGAAATTTTCAACTGAAAAAAAAGTCGAATACACATGACTTGTTACAGGAGAAGTCTGATAAATTGCGGCCTCTAGTAATGATTGACATTAAAAAAAAAATGTAGAAAGCAGACCAAGAACAACATTAAATACGTAGGAGCCAAGTGAGATAAGAACAATAGAGAATTTAACGTGACATGCAAGAGTAAAAGTAAACTAAAATGTCTATATTGGGGGAAGTATTGCTCAGTTAAGGAGAAATAAGAGGAAAGTACGAAACGAACGCAAAGATCAGCTGAAAAAAACTGCTTCTCCAGATAAATGACTAGAATATTTTAAAGACCAAACACGAATAGAAACTTGTGACAGCATTCAGTCTATCGCAGTCTGAAGTAAAATATCGAAAATATCATTCGACCCAACCGAAAAATATTTATTTTACAGCCTTATACAATTGTATAAACTGAATATCTCAACTGCTGAGTTACGAACAATTTTTCACAACTCTAGTTTGTTACGAAATTGAAGAGAGCTAAAAAAAACAAAAGGAATTTTGGAGTCACTAACAATGTACAGGAACAGCGATTGCACTGAGTTGTTCTCTCAAGAATTCAGGAAAAACATTAGTTAATGTTTGGTATTAATTAATGGATATTACTTTAACGCTAATTATATTGCAACGGCAGAAGGTGAATTTGGCCATTTACATCTGAAAAGTGTTGGTAAAAATATACATTATGCGCCTCTTATACAAGTTTCTAGCGCAATGAATACAAATCTTGAGTGAGAGGTAAGGACCATATAAATAGACCGCAGCAGTAGTGAGAGAAGTGGGGAGTTTCAGCATGGGTCCAAGATAGACAAAATTATAGACAGAGGCAAGCAAGCAAAGAAGAAAGCAGTTATTCAGAAAAGGAGTAAGACCTCTCCGAGAAAGCAACTAATACAAGTGAGCTTATGGAAGAACAGGAAAAGAACACACAGCAAACGAGAAGCGATGACGGTAGCAATGAAAGAACAACAGAGAAAGAAAGTGAGCAGGCAAACGAGTTGAATCACGCGCTACGCAAAACAGAGAATGAGAACAAAGCCAACACAGTCATACGCTCACCATCGTTGAAAAAATATAAAGAGTGCAGAGCCTGCCTACCAATGGCAAGGCCACTGTGGGCACCAAAAGAGGGCAAAGACTTCTACCTAATATAAGAACTAAACAGGATCGAGGGCCACCCATTAAAGTACTAAGAAAATCTAGCGTTCATGACAATATCAGAAGCAGTACTGAGCACAGAGGTCATAGATGAGCTACACAAGAAGGAATACAATTATTTAACACGCATGAACAATAAAAATAGAAGTACAAGAAAAGCTTAAATGCATGAAGAATAAGGATCATGCACATGTCTTTAAAAAAGCATTTTTAAGAAATGGCGCTTACATCGGATATTAAAAAATGTCTTAAGGCCCTCAAAGAAGTAATAGTAGCAAACAAACAAAAAAACAATTAAGATCATTGGGGGCTCAGTAGTCCTGAATCGAACCCAGTGAGGATACTTTGTCAATAACTTTGAAAAAATATTTAAAAATAATATACTAGCAGTAGTACTCTACACGAACACGTTAGTTATCCCACTAGCAGATTAAAGGTTTAAAACGATCATTGAATATCATGGAGCAATAATAAGCAGATATTGGGGTATGAACAAGACACATTTTAGGATTTTCAAAGACTACTACTGGAGAAACGTGCTCCCAGATGTGAGACAGATCATCCTGGGATGCACATCATGCCAAACAAAGAAACTAGTCTAAATTAAAACAAAACAAGCCATGCTTATAAGTGACACACTGAGTAGACCTTCTGAAAACATTTCCATAAAATTTTACGGGCCCATCAGTGAACCATTAGCCAATAAGTATACACACATACTATGTATGCAAGACTGGATAACAAAATTTATAGTCTTCGCACCTGTGAAAAGAGCAAGAGCCAAAGAAACAGTAAAAACGATTACAGGTAAATATATATAAGTTTTATTTTGTTGATCTTCTGGGGCAAATGAAAACACTCAGCTTAAGCAACGTTTCGTTGACTGGTGTGTCGACCTCTTCAGGCTTCATTACCAACAATAAATTATTACAATGACTAATATAGACAATAGATACATATAATGTAGAACTGACAAATAAATTACCGTAATTTAAACCGTAAAAGACAATTTATTTAACATATCGAGCTAATGGCTAACACGCAAGTCAAACTGGCAAAGGCCCCAACACCGCAATGACCCCACTTTTATGACAAACACACACACACCTAAACATTTACAAGTTTCACAGTGCGATGACCCGAGCCCTCAGTTCACATATTACATTATCAGTATACAATTCTAAGAACGTACATAGTCTTTAAAAACGTACAGAATTTACGAAACTTCGATAAGTGTGACTTAAATTATAAACATCTCCTTTCTTATTTATATTATGAATGTTGGAGGTAATGTGTAACATTTCAGAGATCGAACGTTTACCATAATTCGGCTCTTTGTCTAATAACTTTATATTGTCCCACTTAAAATTATGGTTATTAGAAATTTGGAGTAAAGTAACTACCGATTCCGGTTTGTAGTTGTTTTGGTATTCTTATTTTCTTTTTTTTAAAGCTCTCTTCGTTTTACCTGTATATTTTGCTGAACAGTCACTGCATGAGATTACACATACGACATTAGTATTATCCAAAGTATCAGTAGTATATTTTCCAAACTGTACAATATAATTCAATTTTTTGTTTATTCTTGGAATTACTTGGATATTGAATTTTTTTTAAAAACGTTGTATCTTATCAAAATTATTTGGAAAAAATGGTAAGCTTATAATGGTTGTATTTAAAGGTTATTGTTCTGGAATTTTTTCTGGAAGATAATTATTGATCTTGCAAAGTCTTTTTTTAATATGTTTATTAATAAAATGCTTAGGAAGGCCATTCTCAAGCAGCATCTGTCTTACAATTTTCACGTTTTTATTATGGAATAAACTGTCAGAGAGTCTTATGGCCCTGTCTATTAAATTATAAATGATAGTCTTCTTTTGTTGCCCAGTAAAATGAGATTCAAAATGTAAGAGTCTAATTGAAGATGATTCTTTTTGGTACCAATTTGTGATAATTTTGTTGCATCGCTTTATTAAAGTTACATCCAAAAAATTGATGAGGTTTTCTTTTCCAATCTCATATGTTAATTCAAAATTTTTGTTGTAACTATCAAGGATTTTAGCACTTATTCAATAATAAAAACGTTAAAATTGTAAGACAGATGCTGCTTGAGAATGGTTATCCTGAGCATTTTATTAATAAACATATTAGGAAAAGACTTTGTGAGATCAAAAATAATTTCTATTCCTAATAACCATAATTTGGAGTAGGACAATATAAAAATATTAGACAAAGAGCCGAATTATGGTAAGCGTTTGATCTCTGAAATGTTATACATTACCTCCAACATTCATAATATAAATAAGAAAGAAGATGTTTATAATGTAAGTCGCACTTATCGAAGTTTCTTTCATTCTGTACGTTTTTAAGGACTGTGTACGTTCTTAGAATTGTATACTGCTAATGTGATATGTGAACTGAGGGCTCGGGTTATCGCGCTGCGAAACTTGTATATGTTTGGGTGTGTGTGTGTTTGTTATAAAAGCAGGGTACATTGCTGTGTTGGGGTTTGTGCCAGTTTGACTTGCGTGTGAGCCATTTGCTCGATACGTTAAATAACTTGTCTTTCACGGTTTAAATTAAGGTAATTTATTTGTCAGTTCTACATTTTACGTATCTGTTGTCAATATTAGTCATTGTAATAATTTATTATTGTTAATAGAGCCTGAAGAGGTCGACACACCAGTCAACGAAACGTCGCTTAAACTAAGTGTTTTCATTTGCCCCAGAAGATCTACGAAATAAACTCATATATATAATATGGAGGGTGAGAAAGACTTAACGATTACAGATAAATCTATAGTGTGTTTTGGGCCACCGAAACTTTTGTTATAGGACCAAGGCACTTAGTTTAAGAACAAAAACATGGACGAACTTGCAAAGGTGTTTAAAATGAACAAAATAAGCAGTACAGCAATCTACCCAAAAACAAATGGTGCTATCGAAGGTATAAATCGTACTCCTTAGTAGTACATTAAGGATGACCTGGAATGGAGTGATCACTGGGACGAATTTTTATCGATGCGCATGCTCTCACATAATACCATGGACCATCCGAGTACGGGATACTCACCACATAAAGCAGTTTTTGGACAAAGAGCTAGAACTTTATTAAGTATCAAACTTCTATTAAAGGGCCAAATTTTAAACGAATATTTAAAAGTGTTAGTTAGGACCCTGACAGAAGTAAAAATCATCGCAGCAATGAGCCAAGTCCCGGCAAAATACTGATCGAGGTAATACAATGACCACAAACTGAATACAAGATATTTTTAAGAGGAAAAAATGGTTTATGTACTGAAAAAACCATAAAAGAGTAAAAATAATTTACAATACGAAGAGCTGTATGTAATAACAAGTAATGATTATATCAACAAAAATGTTAAACTACAAAAAATCGCCGAAATAAGAGTATTGTTCGTAGAAGAACTCAAAAAAGCATGTATGGTAAAGGCATCACCAACGAATGCTAAATAGGTGAGGGACACCGAGGTAGAGACTGAAACATTTGCCTCCGCTTAAAATTGTCATAGCCCTCGGACGCAGCGCAAAAATTTAACAAAAAAGAGGGATCAACTAGACTTATGACGAAATTTTCGTGGCCTCTGGATGGACGCAAGAATACAAGTATAAGAAAGAAAAGATGCAGGGATAAGGTCAGCAAAGATGACAGTCAATGATAAAAGCAATATTATCGGGAAAGCAGTAAACAAATAACACAGGGCTTTAATATGTCAAATTACTCAAGCTTAATAAAAGTGAGGCGTACATCACTGCGTTATATAATTAATTTGTTAGTAACGAAAAAGGCTAAAGTGGTATTTAAGGTATTAAATACTGGAAAAAGCGTAAAAAACCCAGTAAAAACAAGCCATGGCCTTATTAGAAATAACTAAAAGCCTGCCTCTGACCAGATAAACCTATAAAAAAAACCAAAAGCAATCAGGAAAATTAATTTAAACTGACAGAAAATTAACAGCGCATGAAAAAAGTTATACTCATGCGTATACAAAGCCGCCCAACTAATGTCGATCCGTTAGGATCGTCCACTATCTTATAGACCATGGCGGCGAGGAGGGTGCCGTGGCACGAGCAGCCCAAAGCAACGGTGTAGAACGCTCCTGACTCCAGGACGTTACAGTGAGTTTGAAGCACTCGACCAAAGTAAGACAAGGGTGTACTGCAGGGACAGTCCTGGAAAACGGCTATGAACAATTGCCTGGACGAACAGTCAATATCACAACGACGCCACCACGATTTTTATATTTCTGCACCAGCAAAATCAAAGCGTTGATTGGCCACTCAAGCTGACGCAGAGAAAGTGGCAAGCCGAGAAATTTGTGCAAATTCATGACCGATCACGTCCCAAACTGCAATAAAATAGAAAAACCAGGAAGGTCATATGATGCACATATTATATATATATATATATACAACGGCAGACGATCGGAGCTAATACTGTCTGCTCTTCGATGACCACCATCCGGGCCTCATGGGTACGTCCGACGGATATCACTCGCCGACAATTATACAACACGATAAACTTAGAAAGAAAGGCAAAGTATGTATATATATATCTCCCTATTTTATATAGTTGTATTAACAAAAGTGAGTCTCAGCTCCCCCCGCTCCCCTCCGCTTCCCCTCAGCTCTTCCTCAGCTCCCCCACAGCTCCCCCTCGATTCACATAGTTATTTGCTTGTTTTAACGTTATTTTTAATCAAATTAAATTTGAGTAACCTCTCCCCTCTTCCCCCTGCTCCCCTTAGCTCCCCCCCAGCACCCCTTCGCTCTGCCTCCACCATCCCCTCTACTACCCCCCAAAAAAATACTTATTTATTAAATGTTTTACCATCATTAATGTATTTTCCCGTAATAAATAAAAAATATATGTAATTCCATACCAAAGTCATACCTCGTTTTAAGCGCTTTCCAAGTCACTGATCATAGGTCTTCCTTTGTCTATTTGCTCCCCCTTACTATATGTCACTAAAGTACTATTATTTGTTTAACTCAATTGAACTTTTACATTTGAAATCTCTTTCTGGTTCATGTGTACTCTACGAAAATATAAAATTATTGACTACCTGAGGACTTTATTTACAAAAAGACAGAATTCAGAAGAATGTATAATTGAATAGACAAACACAATTAAGCTTTCGAAGCAATAGTTCATTCTGTTAATTTTAAGTTGTGACATTTCTCGTGTCGTTTCAACCCATCTGTTCTTTTAAAACCCTTTCCACATTTTTTACATTTTTGTTTTTCATGGTTTTTATGAATAAACATACGTCTTTTTAAATGTGACGATCATGAAAGTTACATATTTTTGAATAACTGAAAAATTTCTTGCTAAACAATATTTGCAACTTCTGATTTATTCTTGGATTTAATTTGAATAAAAATTCTTTTTGGATTCTTATATCTTGATAAAGCAACGTATAATTGTCCATGAGAGAATGAAGGCTTTTTAATGTACAATGCTAAGGAATTAAAACTCCATCCATGTGATTTGTTGATAAACATAGAACATGCTAATACAAAGGGAAACTGTTTTCTATACATGACAAAAGATAATGATGATGAGGTGCCAGTATTCAATGATATTTTAGGAATATACACTTTGCTTTTTTTTTCTCCTGATATTATTTCTGCTTCTATATTGTACTTAAATAATTTTGTTATTTTTAATTTTGTGCCTTTACAGAGACCGTCTGATATACTTAAATTTCTTATTTACATTACTATAGCATTTATTTTTAATTTTAATTTGTGTGGTGAAAGATCTTTTTTGATATTATTTAAAAATTCTATTAAATGACTAATATTTATGTTATCATATGTTTTATTAACTTCTTTTTTAATCATGTATTCAGCTGTTGTAAACTAATTGTCAGCCTGCATCGATAAATACACGAGTAATGTCGTTATTTTGTCTACTCAATCTTTGAGTGAGAGGTTGGTGCTCAGAGTGCGCAGGGGGGCGTCAGCTTTACTTAAATATATATATATGTGCATAAATATATACATGTTATTGCTTTGTTGGTACACTTTTGTAGGTTAGAACATTATGTATGTACTTTTTGGTACACCAGATTGTGTTGACTTTTTTCACTTATTACAATGACTTATAATTTAAATTTAGAAAATAAAGGAGAAGATTCACGTTTGCTTATCTCGTTCGGTAATCACGTTTGATAATATCTAACTGCCACTAACGCAATTAAAAAAAGGAATAACGCACGATGATAAACTGTCATGTCTGTATATGTGTATACTATGTATCTATAGTAAGTAACGAATTCGACGTACTGCTTACTCTCTGCGCATACCACTGATTTTTCGAAGCTACCATACCGTTGGCAGGCGAAAAATACCTACCACAGCCACTGAATAGGCATACTTACTATGAATTTTGTCGTGACTAACGTGGGGCTAAAAATATCAATTACTAGACTGGCGTGAAAGGTAACTGATCTGACATTAATACAATCTAGTTAGTTAATTACTTGATGTATAAAATCGTGGTCGGGGATTTTTAACGATAAAGGTCTTTTCATGTAAAAGATCGTTTAAGTGTACCATTTTTTACATGTTTAGTTAGAAGAAATTTCAATTTAATATGTCACCTTATAGAAAAATTCTTTTAAGTTGGACTTGTAAGATCTATATGAAGCTCTTATTCTCGTTTGTACACAAGATAACTATTAGATAAACCTGTTTCATTTTCAAATATATCTATGATTTTTTTATTTTCGTATCTTTTTTCACTTTCACAAAAAAAAGGTGCCTAGTATGCGTAATAGCGTGTATGTACGTTCATCCTTACAAGAAAAGTTATTTCCAGCCTTTCAGCATACATTTGCACTCCTCCCACCTCTATTAATTTTGGTCTTCGTTACCAAGAAAAAATTGTTAAAAAAGAAAACGCAATAAAAACTAATTATTGTATTTATACAATACTCAAAGGTTTTTTTTTTCATTTATAAAATTTCAGAAAAAATGGGAAAAAACTGTATAAACAATAATTTGTTTATCTCAAAACTAACAAATTAATGATGAATAACTAAATGTTTTAAATTTTTGAAAAACACATGTACTAGAAAGTATTTTTTCCTAAATAACTTGTTTATTTAATGTAGAACAAAACCAAATAAATAAATCCACAATAAATAAAAATTAACACTAAAAAAACGTTACAAACTATAAGACAAAATACAGAAATCGGTCTTTTTATGTCAGGCCTGCTCATAGAAGAGTGGGTTATGGGCTTGCCCAGTATACAAGAGGACGTGGGTTCAAATCTCTTTGACAAATTTTTTTTTTTTTTTTTTTTTTTTTCAGAAATTGGTTAAAAGAAAAAAATGGGAAGAATTTAAATGTGTGTTGTAGTGGGATGGGATACTGTTGTGTAGTGTGATGATATGCCGTTGTGTGGTGTAGTACTGGAGACCAGAAATACGTGAAGAGGGTTGAGGCAAAGAGGAAAAATCAAAGCAAAATCCACTTCCGTAACACTTTTACTCAAGGTCACCAATCTAAAATCGTAGATTTACTTCGTAGGGCAGAACGCGCTTATAGAAGTATAATTTAAAAAAAAACCAGTGGACAGTGGGTTCTTGGGTACCCAACCATAAAGTAACAATTCTTTAAAATTCAGTGGCAAACAATAGAGTTATGAGTATAATTATTCCTTCTGTGAAACAATATTGTGTACAAAGGTGGTGCAATTATCGTGAAAACGAGTATACCCTTCTTAGTTTGGTATGATTTTCATTATTATTTAATAAGTTGACGGTTAAAAAAATATATCACGATATGATTAAATGGAAATAAAATATTGACTGGGCAGTACAAGACAGCACTTTCATTAAATCTTCCGATGGTTTTAAAACATTTTATTACTGCTTGTACGCTATTTACATCTGTAACATCATCCTCGCATCTATCACACACGTACCGTGGGTAGAAAACGACTATTTTTGTCAAAAAATCGGCCGACATGACAATTTGAAACCGATTTAATTAATTTGTTTTTTAATTTAAAAAGAAGATTTTCAGCTACAATGTATTACTGCGGTTCTTTAACTAAATGCAACATAACCTAAGAAAAAAATGAATTTCATGGTGTCTAAAAAATGAATCACATCTGACCTAGTCGAAAGTACTGCTATAACGTGCATATTACAAAATGTTATGTAAAACTATTTATTAGCCACTTCTAAAACCAAAGCAGGACCTACGTAACCTCTACAAATACAAGGGCACTCTTACATGGACCTACATAACCTCTAAATTTAACAGCACACTTACATTTCAAAACCGTTGTATACTTGTCGACATAATTGTTAAAGTCGAGAGTGTAAAATAAGTAAATAGCTAGATCGTCTATTTCAAAAAGCGGTCTATATATTCGGTATTACACATAACCTCAAAATCAACGTTTTTAAATTTAACCCTTGTCATAGCGATACAAAAACATTCTATGAAAGCAAATTTGTGTAAAGACATGATTTGATTTTTATTTACCGGAGAAAAAAGTACTGCACATTGAAAAAGGTTTGTACAATATAACCTCAATAACTTTACATACCATCTTTTTCAAAACATAAATATACTATTTAAGTCACTGATATTTATTAAATTAGGTTAATAATTATAATTTGTTAAACAATAACAATTTTTATCATAATACGATTAATAAAACTGAAGAAGACATTTGTTCACACTTCTATTGCCTTCAAACATAACCTTATAAAACAACCAGATCAAAATCATAAAAGAATAGCTTACAAATTTTTTTTTAGTCAATGCAATAGTATTTGGTGATCTATCTGAGGTGTACTCGTTCACTGTTAATACGTTATTTACATTACACACTGGTCATATTATTGCTGCAAGTATCTTAACAGTTACGCTTTTAAAAATTTTTTGGCATTATCAGTTAACTCCTTGCTTTTTTTTTCTTCTTTTATACATTTGGATGTAATGAAAGGATCTAATCATATTAAAAGATTACAAATGATGTCTGTATTTGTAGAGCGTCTTTTAAACATTCTGCTTTCTTCTAATCGGGCTTTTCGAAAAAATTTGTTACTGCACTCTGAAGGTTCTTCTGAGTACCTACCAATAGGTAAGTCAAAATAATTAATAACTTCACAACCTTGGAATAAAACTTTATGTACATATGGTGGCAGTTTATACCACGGATATAGTTCAACAAAAAGGTTTGCTGTTTCTAGAGCGTAATCTTTGAATTTTTCAGTGTCAATGTGATTATTGTACGTTAATAACTGCATGATGGTATGGGCTCTTTTAATTAGATTTTCATCCAAACCAGTAGCTTCCGATACCAATTTTGAGTTTTTGAAAAATATTCTTGCTACATTGCCCGTATTTGTTGAGCAAGATCCTTGCTTAACTGTTTCAACCATTATCAATAATTTTGCCGTCAACTCTTCTTGAAACTTTTTCTTCTTTAATTTTTTTATTAATTTGTGTTTGTCAGTCCTTGCTTAAAATTCTTCAAAATTTGAATTGTATGAAACGTGAATAAAGCATTCCAAAAATCGAATCCAGGCGAGTAACGTAGATAATCCAAATTTATAAATTTGTTCTTTTACTTGCAGACCTCTTACGTGATTCACGTTATTAACATCTTTTAGACTAACACCACATACATTGCAATAGAAAAAAGCCTTCTGTGCAGCTAAAACATGGCAATTTTTATTATCCATCTTTGTGCAGTGCATATTAAAACTTACAGTAAATTGTACGCCATTTATATCAAAATCTAAAAATTTTAATTTACCTTGTAAACTTGAAAAATAATTGTATAATTCCAGAGTAAGTTTAGATGTCTCTTTTTCAAAACAAAATTCTATGGGCCTACAGTAACTAACAGAACACGGTGTCTTATTTTTCCGGACAAGTTTAGTATTACTCTTTTACTGTAATGGAACCATAGAAACAATAAACACTGATGTATCAGAATTAGTTGTAGGATAAATGCTAGTTTCATTAACCTGACTCCCACTGGTAACTGTAGAATTTTTTAGCGAGTCAGATGAAAATTCTTTCGATCTTCTTGTGCCTTTATTATTTACTACTGATGTACTGTCATCCAAGCTTTTATTCCACTTTTGACGAGTGACTTGTTGTTCTGAAGCTCTGTCCATACTCCATTTTCCTACAAATACCAATCTTTCATTTTGAATACTCCGAAGTTCATCGTAGCTTAAAGTGGAAAGAATCCGTTTGACAGTATTTTTTAAGAGATGAATCAAATTCACTTTGGCACCATACTCAGGCGATGTGATGTGTCCTGGATAACAATTATCTCTCACTTGAACTACTTTCTCATAAATAGGATAACTAGTATTATCAAATTGTCTATTATACATCCTTAACTTTAAATATTTTCGCTTACTAAGTTCTACATTGGTACACACTGCAACTACAGTATCGATGTCTTTTACACTCTCCTATATTTCAGTATTAGGTAATAGTTTTTCATTACTCAGCAAATTTTTCAATTGTATTGTACTTAAAAGCTCTTCAATATTATGATTAGAAGCTAGTTCTTGCACTTTAGCTCTTTTTGTCGTTCTGCACCCATCTTCATAGCTTATACGCAGGTGACCACGACTTCTTTTTAATGATGGTGTAGTTTTCTGTTGAGATGAAACCTTACTATCGGCCTGAAAATCGGTATCTTGATGCAAAGGTACTTGTACAATAAGGTCGCACAAATTCTTAATATTTTTTTAAAATGTCGTGTTATTTCAAGATGCACTTGGTTACTTCCTGATGTATGATTTGAGAAACGTATTAAACAACTTTTGCTTTATTGCAAAAATTTGATCGTCAGAAAAACTTTGCATTGAACGTACGTTATCAATTATTGTCTCTGATTTTTCTGTACTGCTCTTTGAAGTATTCGTCCATAACATTTCACATACATCTAAATAACGTGCCTTATACACCATTTTTATTTCGTCATAACCACGAATTTTTAGAACAATATAGACGTACAAATAATAGGAAGTTATATCGATATAGTACAATTATAACTATCAACTAAATTAATGGTACTAATGACGCATGTCGTGGTGAAGTACTGATTGACAGTCATTATTAAAAACAATTTTTCCAATCTCAAAATAAACTCAGTACATTATAATATTTCTTTCTTATTTTATACATGAAAGCAGAAATCTTATCTCATCTGATTTACAAACTTCGATTCTACAATGTTCTATGTTTTGGAATTACTAAATTTATAAAATCGTTGTAAGATTATTCAAAAACTATTAGTTATAATAATAATAGTGGTTTTGATTTTTGATTTGTCCGTGTCGTGTAAATAGTTGCTTAAACATTTCTCAGGTATATTATTATTATCAGGTTTAACCCATTCAATCAGGAGAAGCTTTACACTTTTTTTACAAAGTACAGCATGCTATACTTAGCTATACTATATATAGCTTTAATAACGTCCACAATGTCTATCGAATCCTGCTGAAAATAATTAATTCCATGAACAAGCTATTGATAAAATTTTTTCATAAAGGTTGGTTACTGAAAATCAAGCGTCCGAGAATGGATAATCTTTTTTTTCTTGCAAATTTTCTTTTAAAAACCAGTTATAACAAGAAGTAGGTTGCAAATGCATAGGATAATAATCTATTAGGACTGTATTTTAGTCAACTTTAATTTTCGGTTGCATAGAGAAATAACGAGATTATTTAATATTTGCAGTAACAGCAACTGATAAATAAGGAATGAGTCGATTTCTTACATAAGTTAAGGCATATGTATACTTACATATATACATACATACATATATACACACATATATATACACTTTCGATCTTACACACTTACATACATACATTTAAACATACATAAAATCATATGTACGTGTATATATATATATATGTATATATATATAGATGCAACTTCATATATACATATACGTGATTGGACGATATGACTTAATCACTGTTTATTAACTATTAATATGAGACAGATAAAAACAAAAAAAACTGCTTTATAATATGTAACCGATAATTTTAAAATATAATTTTTTCACGCATAAATGAATAATGTTACAGCTGCACTTTAGAAATTTCAAATCCAACGAAGTGATTTAAAAAATAAATTTCAACGGAAATACACTTACCAATGAGTTATAAGATATATCCATGCAGTTATAATTCAATATATGATTGATAGTTGTTGTGTACCTCTCAGCTCCGAAGAATTAACCTTACTATCTTAACAATCTCAACACATTAAACATATTCAGTGTCTAAATAATACCTCTAAATCCCAATGTAACTTGAACAACTTTATAATACAGATAGCTTGTTTACCATCCTCAATTAAGACAGAGCACAAGATAACTAATTCATTTCTGCTGCTCTTTGCCAACTACAATAAAGCTATGTACACGAAGCTTGCAGATACTAATTATTAAAAGAATAATCAATGCCTAGGTATTAGGTAGTCTCGAAGTATCGATACTCTAGCATCGATTCTTTGTATATGAGGAATCGGATAAGTAAAGAAATATCATATGTCCGAATTGTTTTACGTGTATATATATATACATTTTTTTACTTAGACTGCAATATCTTAAAACACAAGAGCCATTGTGTCTAAAAATAAGCACTACACTCTGATACTGAACTACAACATCGATGCTAAATTTCCTAGGTCTTCATGTGGTGAGTCTAGCCTAGTTATAAGCAATCATCTTACAAACAGTAATAAATCGTTCCGAAGTCATACCAGAATCAAAGTGTACATTTAAAAGATGCTTTTTTAAGAACAGACTTAAATACATCCAAGACGAATCTCTCATGGTTTCTAGTAGATTTGAGTCATAGACTAAAAAATCAGACAAAAACTTTATAGACAAAGATACTTCCAGAGACAAGAAATGTAACAAAAACTTAAGAGACACAATTTCCGAAACAAACCAGAGGATTGTAACGTCATAAGCAATGGGACAACATATAATTACATAAATTGTAGACTAGTGTACAAACATTACGATAATACATGAATAACACTCAAACATATTGGGTCACTGCATATTGCATTTTGTATATATAAACATCTTAAAAAGAAAAAAACAATATTAAGCTATTAAATATTATTATATTATTATTATATTGTTAATATCTTAAATATAGCCCATTCATAAAATTTTTTACTATAAATCATTGTTATTTGAAACAAAACTTATACTTCTGTTAAAGTATTTGTTGTCTGTGGGCTAGATAAATACAAATCAGTAAATGTCTTTCAACAAATTTGCTTTTATAAAACGTTTTTTAGCGCTATTTCAAGGGTTAAATTTAAGAATTCTAATTTTAAGGTTATGTGTGATACCGAAAACATAGACCGTTCTTTGAAATAAACGATCTTACTGTATACTTATTTTACTCCCTCGACTTTAGCAATTATGTCGACAAGTATACAACATTTTTGAAATTTAAGTGTGCCATTTAATTTAGAGGTTATGTTGGTCCATGTAAGAGTGCCCTTGTATTTATAGAGGTTATGTAGGTCCTGTTTCGGTTTTAGAAGTGGTTTATAAACAGCTTTGTACGTAATAATTTGTAATCTGCACTTTATGGCAGTACTTTTGACTAGGTCAGATTTGATTTATTTTTTTTATACCACGTAATTCATTTTTTCTTAAGTTATGTTGCGTTTATTTAAAAAAACCTTAGTGATACATTGTAGCTGCAAATCTCCTTTTCAAATTTAAAAACAAATCAATTAAATTCGTTTTGAATTGTCGTGTCGGCCGATTTTTTGACAAAAATAGTCGTTCTCCGCCCATTGTATCACGCTCCCACAGTTATTTCTAATCCATATTTATAATATTTATACTTAAAATATAAGTATATATTAAAAAATTTAGAAAAATCATTTTGTCGTATTACTGTCTTGAGTAGAATAGTCTTACATGGCAGTAAATATCCCTTGAGGGCGTGTGTCAGGTATAGATTTTTTTTAACAGAAACTATTGAAATGTCAAACGAATAATGTAATAGCATAGAAAATGCCTCTAGAAGCTACAGCACATTTGACTATATTATTATTTTATACATGCTTCATCTTAAAAAATCGATATTTAACTTGTAATCTTATGAAAAAAATCACAATAAATGGCATTTATTTCATCTGTAGAGATCTCCCATTTTTTTTTTGCAAAACATCAGTCTCAGATAAGTCTATCAAATTTTAAATATATCTTAAATATTGTTTTTAAGTTAATTTAGAAAAAGGGGATCAAGTATGCGTAGAAGCATGTAAGTTAGTAGTACCTCCACATGAGAAAAACGATTGCTTGCTTTACTGCACACATTAGAGTTCCTCTCACTACTCTGAAACTTTCCTCCACTAACAATATGAAAAACATCCGTAAGTCAAAATGTCACTTCACTTACAAATAAAGGAATTGTAAGAAAATAAAAACACAATGGAAATTAATTTGTACAATACAAAAGTTCTTTTTTTTATTTTTTAAGATTAAGAATTTACTAACATAAAGCTACTTAAATCAACCTAAAACTTATTCAAAAAATTTAATAATAATGTTACTTACTAAGACAGATTAAGTAATCTGCAGCTTTTTCACATTTGATAAGGTACTTGAAAGGTTACATGGGCACGTGTAACTTTCAAAAGTTCAAGACTTTAGTTTTAACAATTGTTATCATTTTGACGCTTCCGACAAAGAAACGTACATGACGGTTAGCCACCATTTACATTAGCATTGTAACGTGGCGTCAAGTACGTTTCTTAGTCGGAGGCGTCGATTTTTGCTTGAAATTTTTAAGAACGAGATTGTTAATAAGTGTACGAGGAAGCGTGAAAGTTGAAGATCGTTCATTTATTCTTAAACAGTCTTTGAATAAGCATTGATACTTTGTCTGTCTGGTACTTTTTTCGTATTGAAAGCGAAATTGCTTTTGACCTTTTAAATTATTTCCAAAATATAGTTTTATTCTTGGCTTAGTTTAACTTTAACTCTGTACATTTCATTTGATTTTAAATATGGACTAAGGTAATTATAAATTTTACGTTGCTAACTAAGTTGTCGTTGTTTTAACAGGTAGCTGCGGGATTCGAGAATCAAGTTCTTCTTAGGGAACCTATTATAGCCGAGCAATAAAACTATTGATTTAAAGCCTAAAAATAATACACTTACAGTGTCATTAAGTGTAAGCATTATATTGATTTCAGACTGAAAGATCATTTTATTTTATACAGTCCAATCATTGGAGAAGTTATGAAACTCATGTTAAGTAGTGACTGTGGTAAACGATGGTAAAAAGATTTTATTACTTTTTACGTTATTTATCTTTAAACTAACGTTAAAAAAGATAGAGCAGAAAAAAAGAAAAAAACAAGTGAATCCAAAAAAAGCGGAAAAATTTGAGAAGAGAAGCGGAGAGAAGTAAGACGCAAAGAAAAAATTTATAGACTTTAAGATTATTTAAAGATATTTTGTTCATAACAAACCATTGATACGAGATTTTCTAGACATATTAGTAACGATACATACTACCTTGTTGTTAGCGCAGTCAATAACGTACCTTACTATTACCCTGGATATCCAGATTTAACTTGTTTGAGGGCAAAACAGTTATTTTTAAACTTATTACTATAAAGGATGAATGCTTCGAACTTGACATTGCCTTATGTCCTTGGCCAGTGAAAGTGGAAAAACTGTGAAGGCCTTCTGCAGATTTAGTGTAGCTCAACTTCTTTCTGCTTCTGACATGCTGCTGACCAGTTCAGAGAAAATAGTGACTATTGTGATGCTAAGCACTACCTTATAATCTCGTATAATGGATAAAAGTAATGCGCATATGCACATGCAATTAAAATAGGTAAGGATATTGTCTAACTTCTATTTAAAACGGCTACGAGTTCATTGACAAGTTTTTAAACAGGAAGTAAAAAGAGATCGATGTTTAAAGGCCAAGGAGATACTTCTTTGCCCATGCGTAGGGAAGCTCGTTATTTTGAATACTCCACATTATACAGCATCGATGATGCACATTTAAAGATCCACGCTACTAATAAAAACGTAGATCTATGTTATCATTAGTGGCACCATTAAACTTTTTACTCGAAAGTCAGTAGATACTTATAAGTAATACACAACTTTTTATTCCACCATACTAATATTGAATAAATACTTTTAATTATGGGTTTAACTTCTCTTAAACCTAATTTTCAATGATTAAATTATTTATAGTTCACTATTATAAAAATATTTATAGTTTACTCCAATGCTAGGCGCTACCTTATATTTTTATACCACAGGTTGCAGAAATGGGCATGTTGCACATGTGATTAAAAAAGGTGAGGATTATGCCTAACCTCTTTATAAGAAGGCTGCTAAGCCTAGAAAGCCCATTGATTAAAAAGTCTTTGAACAAGGAGTAAATGGGAGTGGAATTAAGAAGCCAAGAAAATTCTCTTCTGTGCATCCATACAAAAGTTTGTTGTCTCTTTGGCAGCTGATGTGGATCTAACTCGTTTTGAGCGAAGAACGAATGTTCTGTACGATACAGCGTTGATAATGCACGTTCATTGAATAATGCCAGTAATGAAAATGTAGCTCTATGATATTATTAGTGGCTCCATAAACCTTTTATACGAAAACGTTAATGAATACTTGTAAGTAATACAACAATTTTCAGAACATTATAACGTTTGATAAATAATTGTTATCATAGTATTAATTTCTTTTAATTTTAATTTTAATTTTTGATGTGACACATCTATAGGCATGCGTAAGCGTAGTGAGTAAACGTGAGTAATGCATGGTGACCGTAACGAAAAAATGTTACAAAACATATAAAGATATACATTGTATACATAGTATGCTGTACAGAAGAGTGTGCAAATGAAAGAGTAAAAGAAATTAAAGAGCACTGCCGATCTCCAGTTAAACTGGGCTCGGCTCGGCTGCCTGTCTCTTTCTTCACGCGCTTACTGCCGCCAGTGACACCCCTCTCTCGTTTGTAAAGCGTACTACTTGTACTATTATAGCTATACAGAAAAATAAATAATAATTAAATACCATATGTGTATTGTATTATACAGCTTACACATATACGTACGCATATGTACCGACGCCTTGGGCGAAAACCAGCCCATTTCAGATTTTTAATGTTATTTCAATGGAAAAATCTGAATTGTGCTGATTTCCACCCAAAACGTTAATATATACCATATTATAAATAATACATAAAATTTTCAATTTTTACTGACTCTGAAAATTAAACTACATCCTTAGAATAAGTAGTCAGACACCTTATCGATTGTGCTTTGCAGCACGCGAATCCAATCCTTGTTCTTATTATTTATGGACCCCAACCAAAAAACCTATGTATTAGAAAATTTATGTACAATTGGGCGTTTTTTATATTATATATAATTGAGCCCGCCAATTTAAAAGAAAATAGTAATATTTACCTTTAAGTGGTCTACTCATGTTGAAATTGTGTGAAATTGTGCTTTAAAGTTCGTTTTACTTATATCTTTTAACGCTTTGATATACAGAAAATATAAAAATACCAGCGTGTAGGGTGAAAAATTTTCTATCAATAATCACTTTTAATTTTGTTTTGACAAGTGCAAAATAATAAAAAAGAAGTGAAGAGGCATTTTGGCAATACCGATAAGAGTAAGTAAGATACAGAGAGCCATTGATCGTCTGATCTCGCGCTCGCTCTCTCTCTCTCTCTCTTCCTTTTCCTCTCTCTCTTTCTATTGTACTCATACAGGTTGGTCTTTGTAATTGCTTTTCTTAATATTTTGTGCTGGTAGAATATAATTAATTAATATTAGAATTATTATCATTTTTTCATTATTTTAAAAAACTTCTTCTCTGTAAACAGGATTATTTTAAAATATCAATATTTAATCATAATGCAAAATTTTCCTGGGTTTTTCCAATTGTGATTATTCAAACTCTTTCTAAGCCGTCCTTAGTAAAGAGCCAACCCAACGAAATTTGCGCACCTGCACAACTACGCACAGTAAACACGTATCTGAATACGACAAGACACAGCAAAAGTAAAACACACGAACGTTTGTTAAAGTAATGTATGTTCCTTGGCGTAGGTAGATAGTATGGATACTCTTCGCCATCTACTATAGTTATAACTGGTTCTCGTTATTTATATTTTAATAAGCAAAAACAAAAAAAACCTTATTTACTTTTTCCTAATCTATTATATTTACGGATTCAAATACATATTTATAAATGAACTTTTTTTTTTATATAAAAATATGAAATGAAGATTATTTACAGTTAAAAAAATTAATACTTTTCCTACCTCGTGCATTTTTAAGAGGCTGGTGTGCACTCAGTAGAAAAAATAGGATTCTTCATATAAGCGCCATTGCTCCGTGGCTGCCTTATGTCTCTCGGGCCCTGTTTTACAGGTTCCTTGGGCCGCAAAATAGACCTGGAGACAGTGGAATTTATTTGATGAAAACTACTACTTTTATTGTAAACAATCTGTTTGATTTTGCAACTTACAAAATTAATCAAATATTTTTTTTTTGAGCTTCCGAGCGGGATCGCTTGGATAACTTGGGACGAGAGGAGGATTTACTTTATTTTCTATTGCAATTAGCGTAAACAAATTTATAGAAAACAAGCTGATTTATTTAACAAGTTAAAAAGATAATAATATTTACAACGACAATAAAAATATACATGGTACATGACTAGTTCTGGTTCAGTAAACGTAAAAGAGAAATGGTAACGAAATGCTCGTAAATACATGATTATAACGACATTTACGTAAAGCGACGAAGCGCATGAAAAAAGAAAAATCACTGAGGTAACCACTCAATATTGGTAGCTACTTAACAACCTAATCTTAGGATTAACATTATACAAGGTACCTTTATCTGTCGTGGCTTTTGGGAGGGAAGACTCACCACCCGCTGCCAGCAGCCATGACTCGAAAGCCTGTTGAGGTACTTCCTCCACGTTGACAATAGTAAGTCTTAATTTTTATTAGCCACATGGCTAATCACAACGGCTGCTGTTACTGTACAGCTATTTAGCAGAGCAAGATCCGCCTGGTTTAACGGTTGGTGGAGATGAGATGGACGAGAGCTTACTCACTATACTCGTTCGCTTCGCTTTTACACTCGAGTGATTTTCGCTGTATTCGTGCCCACGCCTACGCGCTCGCAGCTTACACTATTCCTTATTTTACAAATTTTGCACCTACAACTTGAGTAGCAATATTTTTCATAATTAATTTTTCTTCAGATTTACATTTTTACCTTAATTTAATGGCAATATGGAACACAGTTACATACTACCGAGTTCAATAACATATTCTTTAATGTTTCACATCTGTTGTGGGTCCCATGACCCACACCTGTTTTTTTTTGTTTTTTTTCTTATAAATCAAGAATTTTTTTTTCTTTCACCTTCGTTAAGCATCGTTTGCAAAAAGTCTAACAAGGTAGTAAGTGAAAAGAAAAGTAGTGGAAGTATAAGGAGTGGCTGAAAAACTCCCATAAGAATTTTTATTTAGTAAGGATTGTTACTCAGTAAAAATTTTAGTTAAGTGAGAAGTATATTCCAGTGAGGATAATAATTTACAGCGTAAATTACTGAATAGTTCGTACCCTAGAATTCTTCATATCCTAAATATAAACATTAAGGTTTATTCCTTGATAAAAACAATTATTTAATTTCACTGGCTTAAAATATTTAGTTTTTCCGAAGAAGTTCCGACAAATAAAAACGTTGATAATAATAAACACGTGTTCATTTCTGCATTTGTCGGGTCATTATTTTATTATTACATTATGCATTTTTTTAGCCTTATTTAATAAAGTAGCTGTGTTATATTATTATAACTAAATATAATTTTAAATTTAGAACAACAGTTATTCAATGTAACTAGTTAGCATTAAAAAGTTAACAAGTAGCATATTTATGTCAACACTACAATTTTATGAAAAAATTGTATGGAAGTTTGTTGACTCTAAATTTGTTACGTAAATAGTGTGAACGAAAAAAAAGTATTCATTTTATGATAGCAAATAATGAAATTCTATCATAGTTATTTTATGATTCTTTAATAATTGAGTATAATTTACATTCTAATACCTTGCTATTGTCTTTGTATCCAAAAATTATTTTTCCACCTCAGTTTATAGTTAAAAAGAAACTTTGTTTAATGGAAAATACAGTAAAAAAGTTTTCTTTAACACTACTTATGTGTAATACACATTTAGTATTAAATAATAATTTTGAGCAAATTTTTACTAATAAAATCATCAAAATATCATGCTGTGTGAGTTGTCCTTTTATTAACATTAGGCAACTTATTTATGTAAGTAGAGTATTTGCAGCAAAGTAAGCAATGCAAAATAAGGATCTCAAACGTAAGGTTAAGTAGATGTCTTCCTTTCATGTTTAGTGACTTAGGCTTACTACTAAGTGCCTTATACTGATACTTCAAATACAATACTGGTGATAGCAAGTGAGATATAATATTTTTTATTTTCAGGTCAGAGTATTTTTAGCAAATTTTCTCTTTACATTTAAGTCCACTAAGTTGAGACCACAGTTAGTTTCTCGGTTTTGAGCTTCAACTGCTGAGTCAGCTGGGAAATTGGAAGAAGAAGTTTTCATTGGTCTAAGTAGCATGACTTGTTAAAAGGCTCGGATACAGAATCTTGAGCACTACGACGCAACACAGTTCGTGATTAACATCAGAGAACTGGTCGATAGTTGGGCAGCACAAAGTTCTCCTTAATGAATGATTTACATCTTCAGTAGAGCAATCTTAGATTTAGCAACTAAACGGGGCACTTGCGTTTTATTAGTTGAGATGACTTTTAAATACGAAACAGCAGTGTAAGCTACCTAAGACGTATCGGTGATTCCGTGGAGTTCAATGAATTGTGCTCTTTATTGGACTTAATTTTAATGAGAGAGGGTAACATAGCTTAGTTTCTTTACTGCACCGGACTATCTGACGTATCGTTTCTTGGTTTCCGAGAGAATTGTGGTATCCCAATCGATTCTTCAAAACCATAGTTTCTTTGTTAAGACCTTAAAAAAATTAACCATAGATGCTAGCCATCCAAGAGGAACAGCTTTGCTAAAGGGAAAAGTACCGCTGTTTTAGACCAATATATCCTGAGTTGAAGCTCATTGTCAGATAAGAAAAGAATGAGTCCTAATACGGGCTTTCAAGAGTCGTTATTAGGAAGTAAAAGTGAGCCAGTGCTGAGCAATTAACTAGGCCAGCCTTGTAAGACTCATAAAATCGTTAAAATCTCATTCTTATAAAGGGAATTCACCTGATTTTCTGACTGCAAAAAACTCCTACATTTTTTGATAGCGATAAAAGTGCTCTTGGCTCTACATAGGAGATTGCCAATATGAATCTCTTGTTCAAAAGCTTGGGCTGTCAAAGGGTAACAAGGTTGGTAGTTTGGAGCTAATTTTTTAAGGGGTGTGACAATCTATGTATAACAAACTATTTAATTAATGAGTAACAGAAGACAGCTATGATATCATCAAAGGGTTATCCTGGTTAGCTCTCTAAGTGACAAGGTGGTAACGTCAGTCCCTTTTACGCTTATTGATTTACCAAAACATCTTTTTTATGTCAGCCACGAAATCAGTTTCGTAGTTATTCCATCGTCAGACAAGATTGTACAAGTTAAGCAAAAGACTTGGCCCAACTTGAAGGAGGTCATTTAATGACAAGTTCATACTGATTTTAGTGGATCCATTGAAAACGGTTCGTTCTTTAATTCTTAAGGACACCATGGTATGATAAGAAGCAACCTGTTAGTTTTGTCTTAGCCTCAGTCATGTAAATTAACTCAAGGTACTCTTTTATTAGCTTCTGATAGGTCACCTTTAGTTTCGTGTTTCTTGTAAATCTCTTTTTTAGCAACATCTTCATTGCTACTTACTGAGCATAAGAGTCAAGCTACATTTTTAAGTATCAGACAGAATCCTTCTTAAACGACAATGTGACAACATAGTGACCATAATACTGTTTACTAACAGTGTCAATATAAAAGTGTTAAAAGTCCTTCTCCTCCAGGAAAAAAAAAGACTGAATATTAGGCGATTCTTTTACTTCACTGTATTTCTGGAGCATATGACTTAGCTCTTTGTTAGTGGCATAATATTGTGAACTGACTACCAGTTCTGAAGAATCACGGAAGATAGAAGCTTCAACTCACTAACTCCAATCAGTGTCCATGGCTATGGGCTTATTAGATTAACCTCTTCTTATCCTGATTTGATGATGAGGGTACGAATCTCTGCTTCCAGTAAAAAATCTATTTTATCAGAGCTTGTGAGTTAGAGATCAGCCAAATCAAGTGTAATAAAATCATGCAAGCTCCTGGCATATTTTAAAATAGGTACCAGGTAGAAAAATACTCGATGAAAGACACAAGCTTCCACTTGGAACCTCACAGCTCAATAAAATTTGAATGTTGTTAAGAAATTGATCTTACTATTGGGATTGACTACTATTGACCCACTTATCTTCCTTAATGTAACTCAACTGCTTTTCTTTTTAAGTTTGAGAAGGTCACATAACTAGATGAAGATGATTGGAACCTAAGAGGCCTGATTCACTAGAGTACGAGCCGTTGTCTAGTTACCGGTTTATCCGATAATGTACACTCGAGAAATGAGCAGTAGAACTTAAATGTTTTTGAAGGAAGAACAATGCATCTGATAAGTACTCTGCTGTTAATATTTATTAGAAAAAAGACTCTGAGTATTGTTGTCTTAATTATTAGGGCAACTTTAGGGTTGGTCAGAGCCTCGTTACAGAGCAGTGTATAGTGTTTTTTTCTTACAATCGTTGCAAAACTGTCTAGACTGGAAGTTCTTGACAAGATGCAAGCCAAAACAGCTTAAGTCTAACCTAGATTTAAAGATAGAATCTTTTTGTTGACTCCATGTTTCAACGTTTAACAAATAATATCTACTTAGTCGATGCTCTTCCTTACAATCATAACACACTGCATCAGCCTTAGATCCTATCTGGTGCACTAAATCATGGAAGGCATCTCTAACAGATAGATTTATTTACCTGGTTCTTACATTAAGGCTTGTATATAGTTTTAAGGTAACAATTTATAAATTAAGAAGTATCTTTAACTTATCCAAGATATGGAGGGACGTTTGATTTGCCAAAGTATCGTTGCCATACATGGTTTCTGGTATGGTCGAACTAACATGTAGCCACTGTTATGTAGAGATCAGTATGACCTACATTGTAATGCAGTGTAATAAGAGCATCGAAAGTCATGACCACGCAGTGACATAATAATCAGTGGTAACAGGGATGTCATTAATTAATTTGAAGGCTTATCCTCTAAGGTATAAAAAGAGGTAATGGAACTTCTTAGTATTTGAACATTTGATTGTTCTGATGAAGAAGTACCCTAACGATATTTGAAAAAGTTTTCATACTGAGTACTGATACTTAAGTCTAACAAATTCAGCACATTGCAATAGTCCAGACTTATAATGAACAACAGGAAGAAAATCAGGCCTGTAAAATAGACCAAAGGCTGGTTCCACTAACGTCATGTGTTTAAAGTGCATAAAATTATAATAGTTTGCTCTTACTGTCAAGAGCTCACCATCTCTTTAGTTAAGCTTATCTGAGATACAGTTACAATATTTTGATGATATGTCTTCAACGACTAAGATTGAATTGCGTTGTGATGAGAATCTGATATGAAAAAAATTAAAGTTTCGTAGAATAACTGTGCTGCACCTAAAGTTATACTTTTTTATGAACTATTTTTACAAGAATAAAAAAAATAACTTAAATTTATTCTAGAGTTGATAACCATAAAAATTTAGAGTTTCATACTTTTAAGACAGAGCAGATTATATAATAATCACCCTACCATTTGGTTTAAATATTTCTACTAAGTTTCCAAAGTAAAGACTTGTATTAGTAACTAATACGTAACGCCAGGCGTATGGTACTAGAAATAACTAGGTAACTAGCAAGTGTGGCTGTTGATAATGACAATGCAGAGTTCAGCGTAGGTCCAATACTTGGGTTAGTGTATTATAGCTACAGATAATTAATTTAAGGTAGCAATTGTCATATTTAATAACTTCATTAATCCTGTTCACCCTAGCTAGCATCCTTCTTGATCAATAAGCTGGAATTAACAAATTTATCAATAATACTACCTTAGGTAATTTTTTGTGAGTTTTGCATGTACTCCTAAAAAAGATCGTTAACAGGTCTATCTGCTCTACTTAAACACAACTTACTTAAGCTAATAGGACAACCGCATGCATACAGCAGACTACAAATTAAGTTACACGAAAGTTTGGCTTGGCAGGGCGGCTTGTGAACAAAGCAAAATAAGGTGAGGAAAAACTACAATGAGCCACAGCTCTGTAGCGCACACGACACCAATACTAATTTCAAACTTTTCAAACAATGTTGACCTTGGCTAAGCACGCAGTGAGATATACACATAAATAGTGAAATGTGTGAGAGCTGCTGTACGTAAGCTTAGAGCAGTATTAAGCGATACTTTGTTGAGTAACCCACCACCCCTACTAGGAATTTCTTTAATAGTGGACGTGATGTTCACTTTTATTCATATCATACAGATTTTTAAACTATAAGGCTGTGTAACAAAACCAAAGTTATAAATTCATTTTGTAGGTACTGATCTTTGTCGAGGTAACGCTCGTTTGCATTTGTCTGAAAAGTATGATGCGGTTAACAAAAAAAAGACATAAGCACTACAATCCTTATTATTAAAACTATACTTTGCTTTTTTTTGTACTGTTAAGAGAAATGAGGAACAAACATATCTAATAATCTATTAAAATTTATTTCAAACCTATACTTACTTTTTTAGTATTATTCTCGGTGTAAACACTTTTTTATTCAATTATGTCATGCAATCAGCATTATTTAAAAATTTTAAATTAATTTTTTTTTTAAATCAAAACCTTTAAGATTGATTATGAATTTTTGCTCCAACATTTTTGAAACCATTTACATTGTACAAATAATTATTCAAAATGCCAAAAATTTAATTGTATCCTATGGACCCAAAAACGCTTTTTATTGGGAAAGATCAGCGTAAAATCACGAGGACACTAACAGCTTTTCCTTTAGCTTTAGAGAGCCCTAAAAGTATGGTTTTTATCAATTTCATTGTATTTACAGGATTTTATTTATTTAACAAGTTAGAGAGTCTAGAACTTGTTTCACGTGTAGATCACTAGAATACTAACTCAAAAAAAATTTCAATAACTGATGGGATTGTTTTTGACTTAATCATAGAAAATAACTGTTTTAAAATACCAAAAGACTGAGTGCTGAAAAACGTGCTCAATTTAATCACGCTGACTTCTATAAAATAATAGTTATTTCTAAAAATATAGATCTGAGAAAGAAAGTCATAAGTATTATGCTGTTATTTATACATGTTTCAGTAGACAAAGTTGCATATGTTGTCTAAAATCTCGCATTTATCAAGAACCAGAAGTTTACAGTACTAATCATTTAGTGTATTATTATATATATATAGAAACCAGTGGACAGTGGATAATTGGGTTACCAAGTATTAAGTTTTACAACTTTATAACTCTATAGCAGACAATATACAAATGTTAATACACCTTTTATAAAACGAAATTATATACGAAAGTGGTGCATTTACTGTTGGAGTAAGTAAATCAACGTGAATTGTGTGTAACTTTAACAAATATATTATTTACTAAATAAACAGTAATAATACATGTACTATATAAACTGAGAAAAGAGTAGTCGTACTTCTACGCCCTCAAAAAATGGTGCGCGAAGTCCTCACCGTTGATGGCTAGCAGTAAGATAAATTTTATCAAACCAATCACTGGCGTTGTCATGCCAGACACGAATAGCTATAGATGAGCTGCGTGCCTACCATAAAATGCTGCGCATCGATGCGTTTGTGCTTTGAGTTTCAAAATGCGTTAAGCATCCAAGGCATATTTTAAAAAGAATTTTTTTTAATTTAAAAACTCGTTTTCGATCCTAAAATAACCAATAATAAAAGTATATCATGTTGTGCATGACAAATATTTTTAAATATTTTGATTTAGAACTAATCTTATTAATTTTTTTTTATTTTGAAAAAGATTTCTACAATAAGCTCTCAAATCTGTACAGAAAGCAGGTATGTTTACTCATGCTGTATTTAATAAATAAAATCATAGTGTTCCTAAACAGACCTAACTTAGGAAAGTAAGCTCAGTTTATTATTATATAATGGTTTAGAAAAAACTAAGATGTCTAGTATTTTAAAATACTTTTATTCTACAAAAAATAAAAAACGTATGAATACAAAACTTTAGATTATAAGCAATATTTTTTCGCAAGGTAGTATTCTTTCTCTATTCATATTCACGAATAAGAACTGATGTTTAAGAGCACAACGTATTTTCTTAGTGTATTTTCATTTCGATTTTCAACAAAATATACGTGAGAATTCTTACCAAACGATATTTCTCTGTAACATTTTAAATAAAAAAAATACATTCTTTCTGATTTTCATTATTCTGTTAACTTTTCCAGTTTGTTCATCTGACGTTTTTAAACTATTAAGAAAAAACATCCCCACTGGTAACTTGATTCTCTGAATTATACTAGATAAGTACTAATCTTAACTTATTATAAAACTAATAACTCTATTACTTTTATATTTTGTCCTCAATGTAATATTTTTGTTAGTGTTGGAACTATAAATCATGTTACACATTTTTAATTGCTACTTTTGTTTGCGCTGGGTAGTAATGCTGGGATGGCAATCGTTGTGAGCAGTAATTATCATGCAGTTAAAAAAAATGTAAAAATTTATTAACGGAAAATTAAGTATAAATGCTCGCTGTGAGAAAATTGTTCTCAATAGCATCCGTAAGCTGACTGACTGTTGCGCAGAACAGTTGAATTTAAATATCCCAAGCATTTTGGGACTATTTATTAGCGAAAATAGCTAACACCTAAGAAACGATAGACATAAGCTTAAAATAGGCGAAAGTATTTGTTTTAAATTTTGCACGTAAGGAGATAGTAAAAAAAAGAAAAGCGTCACTCTTGCAAGAGAAAAAGTGTTGATGTAAAAGTAGTGCATCAGGTCTAACGTTAAAAATGAATAATTTTATTGTTGCTATTACAAGTAAGTTTTTTCCCTTACATGTTGCTTGAACTAACGATGTTATCACTCAATGGTGAGATTTAAATCTCATACACCAATAATTTATGCATTAGCCAGAAAGTAGTATAAGTTTTAGATACAGGGTAAAAGTATGATACTTTAGCTTCAAACAACCATACAACTTTACACATAGCAAAAGGTGCTTTTTAATTAGTTCAGTAAAAAGTTCAAATTCATTTAAACTAATACGTGGAGAACATGAAGTAATCTAATATTTTTTGTAAATATTATATGATTGTTAATGGACATAATTACGACGTACAGTATTCTCTATTATTAATTCAAAATACCTTACTAAGCATAAAATTTTGGCAGCACTTACTTTAAAATTGATTTTGTCTTTGTCCAGTAACGAATTTACGGATAAAGGCTTGTTGAGTTTAGTTACACCATATTTAGAATTTTCAATTCTACGGTAAAATGTTTGTAAAAAAAATTATTCCTTTCTATAATCTAAAAGTCATAATTCAATTTCTTACCTCATAATAACAAACGCCTTTTAGCACATTATGCATCATATCGACAAAAGTAATTGAACTTCATGATAGTCATTTATTCGACAAATTGCGCAGTTTCCTTTTAATCTAATTAATTAAGGGTTCTTCACATCAAAATTTTTCTTATTATGTTCTTTCGCACGTAACTTTGCAAAATTTGCCGTTTATGTAAAACTAGATTTTGCAGATGACATTTTACATATTTTACATGAATAAAACGCCTGAGAATAGTTCTACTAACCAAAGATTGTATTCGATCCTAAGTTTTCTCCACCATTGAGCAATTATTTTACACTAACTTTTGTCTAAACATTACTTATTTTTACAAAAGTACCTTGATATTAAAGGAAATTTATTTCAATAATCAACTAATAAAATAACAATCTGTGAGAACAGTTTTGAACATCTTAAGAATAAAATACGATTGATAATAATATGCTAGTCAACTGAGGAATTGGATGTAGAGGCAAATAGGCAATCCATATAACATATCTGGTATATCTAAAATTGATTTTAACTATTTTCCTAATTATATAAATTTCCTATTGTACCTTGTTTCTATGAACTTTTTTTAACCTTTTACAATTTTTTCTTGGACTCTTGCCTGTTTAGATAATCTCATACTTACACTAGTAACCCCTATCTTTTAAAAAAAACAGCGTTTACTTTGGGCAGACACTATATCAAAAATTTGGAATGATTACCAAAACATTTACTGATACTTTTTTGTGACTTCATCCAGTTCACTACCTTTTTAATTCTGTAAAATTTTAACAATGTCGTCTCTTACTAAAAGACGGAGAGTATTGCACATAAAATTCCTTACATAATCAAATATATCTTAAACTAATTATCTGGGGTTACAAGTATCTGCATAAAAATAAAGAATTACAGTTAGAAGGTGATTTAATTTCAACGTACCGCTTACAATCATTGTGATATAGTTATTTATAACTATGCAATAAAAATAAAAGCATCAAGATTTAATACAAATAAAGGATATAAAGGAAAACATATGCTGCTTAAACAAATAAGGAAAACTTTCTTTACGAACGCACACTATTTTTAAATTCTTTTTACCTTGTCAGTGTCAATGGAATATGAAAATCCATGTATCAATTATGCTACATATTTGATAAAAAAATTTAAAAGTAGTTCTATATATGACTTATTTTTATGAATTCACAAAAAAAGTATCATTATTTATACAATGAATGACCAATTTTTAAAATAATTTAACAAATTGGGACAGAATCAACCGTAACCTATCTTTAGAATTGTACAAATCATGACACTGAACTTCAACAAGTAACTTATACAAGCTGCATATACAAATAACTGGTATAATTAATTATTTTAGCTGTATAATTTATTATCACGTTTTAATACTGCCAGTTTTTATCTATTTTTATTAGGTTAAATTCTTGTTTAGTTCTTTTTCACCTCCTCTCATAACTTTATAACCTATAAACAGGATAATCCAACATAACTTTGAAGAACTCCGTCCTGTCAAACTTCAGCCACATCTCTAAATGAGTTAAAATTACATCTGTTTTTATGTCATTTGTAGTTATATGACTATTTGTACCTTCTGTTTCTGCTTTTCTGACAGTTTTAAGAAAATCCCTGTTTTCTATCACATTATTCTAATTTAACACTACTGATGTGGTAGTGATACGGTGCGCTGGTTCTTTTTTTTCTTAAGTCTTATTAAACCATATTTATTGCATTATTAGATATGTCAAGCATGACTTTTCCTTATACCTTATCAATAACAACGAATTAACTTTAGGAATATTTAACTGTGAATCCTTCTTGTAGCCCTATTCACCATGAAAAGATAGAAGCTATTTTTTTTGAAATATATCAAATAATGCGCATCTTTATAAAATAATATTTAAATAATAATTTTACTAATTGAATACATTCATCTATTATTGAAATAAACTGTACAAAATTATTTCAGACAATTTTATACTTCTGCTCATGTAAGAAAATAAGAATTTTTTAAATCCTTTTTAAAATAGTAAACGTGAGAAATTTCTTTCGAAACGACATTTTCTATCTTTGAATCGGTATTACATTCTATTTGAATACAAGTTTTATTTTTATTTTTTCCATCTTGATTACGCGACGTATAATTGACCATGCTAAAAACATTAATTTTCTAAATATAATCCAATATTATTATTACTTTGACCTTGAGAGCTATTGATAGTCATTGAAAACGCTAAGACGAAAGAAAATTGTTTTCTGTATAAAATGAAAGATAAATATAGCAAATTTTTTGTATTTAGAGTTATTTTTAGTATTTAACCTTTCTATCTAATTTTGTCTCCAACTATAATTTTTGCTTATGTATTGTGTTTAAGTGATTTTGTTATTTGTAATATTACACTATTAAATGATCCATGAACAGTACTTACATTTTGTAACTACGTAATGATTGCTGAAATTTTTTAATTGAGCTCGTGCGGTCGTAAGCCTTCACGAATATTGTTCAGGAATTGAATTTCAAATTTGTATAAATATCATTATCAGATTTATTATCTCTTGTGAGAAGCAAGATTGATGCTGTAATATGTTTTCTTTTTTCTTTTTACATAATTTAGAATCTTATGATACAAAAAATAAGTATATTCGTTATGAGAAGTAAGTATTACGGTTTCCATTAGAAAGTTAATATCTTTACTCAACATATTGGAACAAACATTAGTTGTTTTTATTTATTTGACACTTTAAATGACTTAATTTTTTCTTCTCCAATATATAACAATAATTTTGCGAATTTTGTCAATTCAAGGCATGTAGATGATATTAAGTTTTTGAATACGAAACAATAAGTCATCTTTAGCTTCATTTGCAGTTATAGGCTATGAAAAAGAGACACACAGTTACTCAGGTATGAAAATATACGTAAGCGAACGAGAAAAAGCCTAGTATCAAGTAAAAAACTATCCTTTAATCACCTTGTTAGTTCTAACGCACAGTAGCGTTTGCTTGAGACTTTCGTACAGTGTAATCTTTATGTCAGCAAACTATCAAGTGAGGCTTCCAGCAGTTTCACATTCTTAGTGGGTTCAATAGCCACAATGTGTAAAATTATATTAGGTAATAAGTTATTTTCATGCAATCAATTTCTTATTACTATAGTATCAAGATATGTTCTCTTCGTTCTTCTGTCATTATTAATGAGGACAATCAGATCCAACCTCTTTGACATATTTGCTGAGATTTTGTCCATTCACTCTATAGTATTGCCAGCCTTATGAACTTT
Organism: Copidosoma floridanum; assembly: GCF_000648655.2. Next base: position 85,117 of record NW_019384277.1, on the reverse strand, counting down.
ACTTCGTATATAAAAATAAAAATTATGACCGCAGACATAAATTCTACTGTTTTTACAAATCACTAAAATATAATTGAAAAATAATGAAAAAAGCAGAGGCGCTAGCAAACTTCCCTAAGGCACACCCGAGCAACAGAAAGGATTTAAGAAAGCTTGCCAGTTGGTGTACGGATAATCCATGATCTTTCTATAGAGTAAGATCTGATCGACAATGCTGCAATGTCAGAGAAGCTTATGGTTAAAAGTTTGCCGACGAACAGATCAATACTAACCACATCAAAGGCTCGTGACTGATCAAGGATTATCATTAGTACAACGCAGTTTCTGTCCATAGCTGCCCTGATTTAATTGACTATGTATAGCAGTACAGTGTGCCAGCTGTGTTGCTGTTGACAGTCGGATTGACAACGATCAAGTATATCGGTCCCATCATGGTAATTCATTATTTTTTTCAATGCAATTGCCTCCAAAATTTTACTCAAAGTATGCAATATGCTGATTGGTCTGAAGCCGCATGCCAGAGTAGAATTAATCTTTTGGGATATTAGCAAGGATAATGCTCGCTTTCATGCATCTGAAAAGATGCTACACTAAAGTGATGAGTTAAATATATCAATTAAAAATGGAAAAATAACCGGCAGGCATACTTTGAGAAATTTAAGGTTTAATTAACTCATCAGTTTTGGTTGCATTAGAATGTGCAGAGCTAAAGGCCTGCAGTTTATCTGGTAATTCAACATGACGAAAGTAAAAGTAATATCTTGATGAGATTATGGATTCTTAGGGAAGTAGAAGTTTTCAAAATTTTATGGTTTGGTGAAATGCTTGTTGAGTTCTGTACATGGAATAGAAAGATCTGTAATGGGTTCATAGTGTTTTATTAAGCCCAATGACTAAATGGTGTTCCAAGCTTATGCAGTTGGTTTGTATTAAAAAAAAATACGTCGATGTTATTTATGTATGGAATTTTTATATTCAATTTAACTTTATTGCACTGTTTTTTGTTAAAAATATGAAACTCTTTCGTCTTATATAGTCGATAGTTAAGTTGAATTATTGACACCCTGATGTCAAACGAAAGCTAAGGTGTAGGCCTACTTTTCATAGTTGCCGCTCCAAAATGTGCATGGTGGTCCAGTATTCTAGCTTATTCTTGTGTAAAAAGACATATTCCATCTTCAAGACATATATCATTTTACAAGCAATTCCAGTCAATTTCACTCAGATCATTGGGCACATTGTTTTTGTTAACGTATTTTTAGGAATAATATTTTTTTGCTTTAGGAGGTACTCTGGATGTAAGAACATTTTAATCATTTAACTTATTTTAACCAGATGATCATATGCGCAAACACTACTTATCACTGCAGTCTTAACATTAGCCAGAATCCTGATTTAGGCAGGCTGAGCACTATGACACAGAGTATTGTGAAATATTTGCTTTTGATCTTTGCAACTAAGAGTTCTGGATGTTTAACATGTACAGGTAAAGGGTCAGATAATTTGATTATCTTGCACTTGAGTGAATTATGAACATAAGTAGCCACATCTCTGGCACCTTTTGTAGTCCAATTATGTCTAATTGAACGATATCTCGATATGTAAGACAAATTTCTTGGTAAACTGGGTTGAGAAATGTTTAGCTACTAACAAACATGGCCGTGTTATCGTCTTTGACGAGTTTATCAATGTCATGAATAAAGGCTGGTATCTATTATGCATTGACGTGTCCAGTAATAAATCTGAAGGTGTTTCTACTTGTGGAGTTATTCACTAAAGTTACATACAGTGTGGGATTAACGTTTTATACCAGCACAAAGTGTAGGGTACTCAATTTTGACAAATGCACAATGCTATATGTTGTGAAGCTTATTAAGCTTGCAGTGAATACATCATTTAGGTAATCTTGATTTAAAATCCTTAGTATAATATGAGCTGGCACAGCAACCACAAACCACCTTATCATGACAATTAGTAGCTGTATGACCTAGCTTTTGATACTTGTAGCACTGCATTAGAGACACATGATCATTAAACCTGCATTATGCAACCAAGACTGATTCTATCTTGAAGGAATAATTTTTTAAATGTTCAAGTGGTTAATCGATAACGCAGGATCTGTATTTCTTATTACATGCTGGGTACAGATATATTATTTTTAACTTTCTCTTGTTCACATTCACAGAGATTTTGTGCTGTAAGGCTACTATGTATTTTATCTTTAGTGTATTCAACAGGTAAGCCATGCATAATTATGCAAGGCTATAACTTTTGCATAGGTTTGCCTAATTTTTCTAAATTAGGGCACTTAATTGAATCATGTGGTACCTCACTCTTAAAAACTACTGATTTCTTAGAGGCCAAAGTAAATCCCCCCACGCTAAGGCCCAGATCATCTACAGAGATATTTTCAATGCATTTTTAGTGTACGAAGCTGTTCTTTAATCATTAGCATGTTTATTGAAAGGATTTATTCTTACATGAGTCTCATTTCTCACTAGGATTAATTGACCATGGCCAGCAACTGCATTACTACGTGCATCTCGTCTCACAATACCAAATGTTTGAGTTTTTTCTGTAACTGGCCACGTCCAGTTTTACGCAAGTTTAGCTAAATACGCAGAAAATGCATTGATAAACATAGAAGCAAGATAATTTATAGCAGCTTGCAGTGCTGACTTAACTTCTCTTTTATGATCCTATTAATGTAGCAAATATCAACATCATATTTGGTACGTGTAAGCAGCAGACGAAGCTTAGAAGCAGACAGCGTGGCATCATCATTACCATCCATATTGTCAGCACTCAAAGCATTTTTTCTCTCTTCTCCTCTCTTTCGTCCCCCTCATTCTTAACATAGATCGCAGGTGTGGGAATCGGTGAGCCAAAACTGCAACGCAGTAGCTTATTTAGGAACTTCTCACTTGCGCAGATAGGTAAGCCAACAGAGACAGAAGAAGATGTCAGCCCTGTCCTCGTAGCCTCTCAAGACAGCAACTTTCAGTAAAGTTGATGGTGCCATGCAGGTCGTGCACAAACTGCTGAGAGAGAAAGAGAGAGAGAGAAAGAGAGAGAGGGAGAGAGAGAGCAAGAGAGAGAGAGAGAGAGAGAGAGAAAGAGAGTAAGAGAGAAAGAGAATGTGTTCTAATTACTGCGTTAGAAAACATACTAATTGATTGCTTGTACACAAAATTAAAGTATCACTTTGCATGAGCGATAAGTATATAATAGTTCACTTTACGTTGTAATGTACACCATACATTTCAAACCTTACTAATAGTGAAGGCAATTTTTTTCTTCTGTGATTTCCCAAATAAGTAGCTCACATAATCAGCCCTTTTTATAGTTTCCTTTGGTTGACGATTTGCAAGTGTAGCTGGACGACTTACGGCAGAAAATAAAGGGCTTATTATGCAAATAATAGGAGATTCATAAGAGGATATTTTAGCAGTTGGGGTCAACTCTTTCTGATGCTTTCAAGATGACTGTGGGTCTACATACTGAGCAGAATATTCTTTTAGCCAAATTGGACTCTCTCTTAAATGAAAGACAGTTACGACAGAGGGAAAACGCGACTTGTTAAGATCAAAGAATCCGATGCATAAGCCTGAAAATGTTTTGCCACATCTACTACAATCGTCACAACCACCACAGGCATCACAGTCAACACAAATTCTACTGCCTCAATAATGTTTTGGGCATACTTTTTGAAATGGTTTAGTGACAAGCTCATTTCCACCTCGTAATGGTCAAGTTCACAATCATGAAAGTAGTTATCCATTAAGAGAGTTTTTTTATCAGTTGAGTCTGATTGCCAAGTTACATAGTTAAGGTGATAAAGAAAGTAGTTGCTCTAATTTCCTAAAAATTTGTTAGAGTCAGAGGGACGGATGGGTTTAACTTCAAAACTTGAGTCTCGTTATGGGGAAAAGTATTTGGAAATTACGTGTTGTTCCCAACTACAGAAAAAAAAACAGAAGCTACATAAAGATTTCTTAAATTAGGCTACTTATTAACAAAAGCTAGTTTCAGTAGTTTATTCTACGAGTCCGTTTACTACTAAAGATAAAGTTGCTTCTTCAAAGTTTATTTGAGAATTGCTTATAATTCTATTAAGGCAGTACTTTAATTAAAAAGGATTAAATCTTTCAGAGTGGCTCTTCCACGGGCGATGAAGGTTAAGGAAATTTATAAAGAAAATAAGAAACTTCAAGAAACTTATGTTGTCACAGGATGATACAGAGCAGTGCAATCAAATTCAAATCCAAGAATAAGTCAGGAAAGAAGATCCTCAAATATCACCAAGTCAAAAGGGCCACATAAAGTACAGTTGTCCTCAAGCACATGCGCTTAATCAGCAGGAAAACTACATTTTGTTAAATTTTAAAGAGAGAGTTTAACACTTACAGACCTTCCAAACATACGATGACTGAGTTCTCTGTAGAATTACGTAGAAAATCGAAAAATTATGTACGAAAGCTGAGGAAGAAAATAACAGAAATCAATGACTTGACAAGAATCACCATAACTACATCATTTAGCAAGAGTAAAACCCATTTGGAGAAACGAGAAAGAAAAGTTGACTTTTTGGCAGGACAAAGAACTTAGCTCTGTAATCCACAAAAAAACTAAAGAAAAAGGTCTGGAACTGCAAGCTAATTAAGATGGTTTGTTTAAAGTGATTAAAAAGATGATTGACGTTGTCTACACCATTGGAAAGTCACAATAACACTAGACAAACATCATACATGCGAACGGAGTTGCGATTTTTCACGAAAGAAAATTATCCTTACTAAGTACTGATGTACTTAGTAACTTATGTTACTAAGTTCTTTGATTTTATTTTGCGTGGTTAATTTTTAAATATGTTGGGCAAATGTCAGTGGAGAGGTGTGAAATAGGATCCACGGAACGTCATTCCTCATTTCATTTTCAAGGATTTAATCGTGTACCTATCTTTCACATTACCCTGAAAAATAAGGTTTAGTAGAATGAAACGGAAGCAATAGGATTAAAGGTACTTGGTAACTTAGCAGTAAAGTCAAGATAAAGTTTTCAAGTCCTGTAGATATAAAAAAAAATTTGGATATAGTTAGATTTACAGTTGGACGCAATATATTTGGTTACTTGAGAAATGAGTCTGGTAGAAATATTCTATATTCTAAAGCTATATTGATATTATGTAGCTTTAACGGAAAAAGATGTGGGTGATATTTTAAAAATCTGTATAGTGTTTAGTTTCGTCGTTGTCAGAATGAAAATCTCAAAGAGGAGGGTATAATGTTGGGTACACAGTTTAAAAAAGGTGTCGGACGTACGGGTTATCGTGCGATCAAAAATGTTTGCCATACGTTGCTAGATCTTTTTTTTTGATAAAAAAACTGTAGTTTAGCTAAGATTATAACAACATGTCTACTATGTCTAAAAATAGTAGTTTAGTCGAGGTTCTATCTATAACTACATGTTTAATATTTAACAAGATAGACTGCTTGCAATTTATTTCAAAAAACCTTTTCTCGTATAATACTCATAAATTAAATTAAGTATAGGTGTTTATAATTAACAATTTTTGACGACCAGAAGTGCTGAAAATGAGGTAGAAATTATTAACTGCCATAATTAAAAAAAAAAAAAAAACTAAGTCAGTGTGACTTAAGCCCAGGTGATAAGTAACTAAGCTTTCCTAAATGTATTCTAAGGAATCCAAAATGTTTTGTATACTTGTCTTCAGGTGTAAATACTTAACAGTGTATAAGTCAGTATTTGTAAGCTAAGTAAATGTATGATAATTTTTTAGAGAGACTCTAAAAGAAATCAAAGCATCTGAAGAAAAAAATCTTATGATCGATTGCTCCTATGAAATCTTGGACAAACTACTGTATCAAGCCTTGCAGGTTGGGATAGTATCAGAATCTTACAATATATTAATAACGTCTCTGGTAAGTAAGTACATAAATTGTATCGCAACAATAACATTGTAGTTGCTTTAAGATCATTTAGTATTTAATAAAATTAATATTTGTTATTACTAAACAATACGCATGATACTATTTTTATAATATTTATAAAAAAGTAAGTATATTGAATAGTCCTTTTACAAAACACTCAAATGCCATCAGAAAATTTGCTTAGTTTGAAAAATAGTTACAAAAAATATTTATTATCTACCTCTTAAGGCATAACTACACTAAAAACTTCTTAGAAAAGGTTGTATACCTTGCGTTCTAAGATCCTTTATAACTTACATTGGAGTATATGTACATTATGCGTTTAAGTACTTGAAATTTTATATAAATAACAGTTGTCAATGTTGATGAACTATGCTACCATATGTTTCGCAATTACCAGTATTATCTTCGCATTATCCTTGTATGCAAACACTGAAATGATTAATTTATAAGTATATAATATCTTAATAATAATATCTTTTAGTACAACAAAAAAAAATGAAAAATGCTTTGAAACATAAGGATGCAAAGTAATGAAAAATTAGTTCTAAAGAATCTTAAAAATTAGGTTAACTAATAAAAAACAATAGCATTCTCAATGAAGTAAGTTCTAAGAGTCATAACTAAAATATAAGTTTTACCGTACTACTAACAATTATACAAAGTTATTAACGATCCACTAAAACTTTCTCATATTTCAAGTTACCAATGATCTTATTTAAAAGACACTCTTATTTTACGAGAATACTCTTAATAATATAGCTTCTGAGCTGCTAGGTAAGAAGTGTTACTTTTTTCAAACAATTATATAAAGACATGCCACTACTATTTCAACAAAAAGTCTCATTTTCAGGCTGTTTTTAACAAGTTTTAAAAAAGATAAATGCTATAAAATAGAGTTTTAAAAAATTTATTGTTAAAAAAGTTTGAGAATAAATTCAAAGTCTGTTCATGATAAACAAAATTTCCATACAAAGAACTGTAGCTTCTTAAGCTATTACAAAAATTTATACAGCTATGAATAAAAATATTTCTTGTCTGGTGAGAACTTATTCAGTACTGCCATAACTCTTCAGTTACTTTTCCTCCAGAAAAAACTTTTAAAAAAAAATTAGTCCTAAAACTGATCCCATGAATATTTACCTATTTTTATTTAGACTCATTTACCAAAAGCTTTAAAAACTGAGTAAAATAATATTTATATCACAATAGTATGAAAAGCTTCATATTGGCTGCAAAGCAATTATTTACTGTACGACAAAAATTAAGCTTTCATGTCATCCTCAACTAATAATAAACCACATACAGATGTTGTAAGAGTATGAAAAAAAGTTAAAAGATTAACAAACCATAAAAATGGTAATAATTAGTTTAAAAATTACCATCTGATCCATATTATGATTAATTTTCGATTTGTCCCTTACAAAACAAAAAAAAATAAGCAGGTTTTAATTTTTAGCTTATGTTTCAAGTTTCTACTAATGTTTCAGATAATAAAGGTTAGTATTTATATCTACACGTATCATTAGGTTATTATTTGGTTTTTATACGATATTATAACTGTGTTTAAATTTCTTTCAAGTTTGTTTACGTTTGCTAAGTTTTTACACCATCTCAGAGATACTGTCTATGACGTGTTTGATTTTCTTTAAACTTTTGTATTTTTTTTAATTTATTTATCGAAAAAGTTGTAGTTTTCGTATATTAATTAGAATACTAAATTTGATATAGATAACTAATTAGAATGTAAAATGTTTTGAAAAAAAGAAACCAATTTTGTTCATTCACACGTTAGTTTCAATAGTTGGTTTCCCTTGCTAACAGATTTTTTGTTTGATGCATTTGTTTTAGTCCTCATTTTAGGTAATCAAGTAGATACATATAATATTAATTGAAGGAACTAAGATTGAACACTTTTTTGATCGCAAACGGTCCAAAAAAATGTTAAAAATGGCCCAAACTGATTTTTTGTATTCAACACCGTCAAATTAAGTTACCAAAAAGAGCTTGTTGTAAGTGTATGCGCAGATAAAAAACAGAAAAAACAAGCTGCGAATCAATCTAACTGGCTTAGCAGTGACCCAGCCGATCGCACAAATTATAAATGTACCTCGAAATTTTTAAACTCATTAACTCTTGTTTTTTTAAACTTCAAGAGCTGAAATTTAAGTTGGATGTAGTTCTTATGCTTCTTTGATATAGCACGACATTTTAGAAAAATCAGATGTTTAGTTTTTTTAAACGGCAGCTCATTGTAAAAAAGTACTTTTGTGTACAATAGCCCTAAAAGTTTGTTATGCGATAGTGAGCTTTTTTTTAACGAGGTTGTCTTTTCAATACATTTATAAAAGTCCTTTGATCGACGCTGCACAAAAAACCGTTATTAAATATTATTATCTAATGAATTCTTACATACGATAAAGGGTACCTGCCGTAGTAAGTTGTGCTTTAAGTATTAAGAAAGATTATTTCGTAAGAAAATAGCCTCTTACCGATCCACAACGTTTTTAAGGCCATTTCACAAAAGTGCTTTTATTGCAACAATCTGCAGTAGGCAGAAGTTATATATCTGATCTCGGTTAAATTTTTTGCGATACTTGGTAGGCGTGAAACATACAAATGATTAAAATTTTAGCTTTTATTTATTACAAAAATAAAAATCATAAGTTCTCTTAATTTTAAACGAAAGTGGCAGATTTTTGCAATTTCCAGAAGCACCACTAGACCAAACGACTAAATCCACATCTTATTTCTTCCATCTTATAACGGTGCATAAGCTTATTAACAGTTTTTTTTGTAACTTAACCCAACGCTCTCTGACGCAAAAAAATTGTTGTAGCCTCTATTACAATTTCTTGGACTATTGCTGCATTATTCTTGCAGTAGCCCGTGCGTGAAGTAGAGCTCAAAAGTGACTCACGTTGTTCAAGCAAGAAGAAGAGACAGAGTGAGAGAGAGAGAGAGAGAGAAAAAGCCGCCTAGTGACCTTTGCTAGCTGTACCCAACCTTGTATTCACTACCACGATCAAGGACCATCACTTCTGACATTTAGAGCCAGAACCCGTTGCGGAACGATGACAACCCGAGGACAACTAAAAGTTAGATCACCGAGGCTTGCTGAAAGATAGTGAGAAGGATGGTAAATCCAGAGGTGAAAATTGTGCATGTACTTGTACGTCTGTGCTGAAAGAACTTTGTCTAGGGTAAACCGTGCGTACGAAAGCGCCTATGCGCCAAGTACTAGCGAAAAAAAGCTAGTCAATTAAGTTGTTGTCTCCACATCGAACAAATAAGGCGTTCGTGTTGCCTGTGTAGGACGAGGCTTGAGCGCCTCAACTAAGGGGCCGAATGTACTGCTCAGTTTCTTTTAAGATGAATGTTATTTCTTCTCCTCTCGTACTCTTAACCAAAAACTCTGTCTCCCTCTCTCCTTCTCTTGTGTGCCGCGAGAAGAGAGCAAAGAGTAAAAGTGTAAATTTCAACTGATTAAGTTTAGGTGACTAACAAATAAGTTGTACAAATATAAAATTACACAAAAAGTGTTAATTAAAGTTGAATTTTTGTATAACGTGCTATCTTGTTTGTATCGTGAAAAACAAAGGAGAATTATCTTGTGATTAGATAGATCAAGGAAAAGGTGATAACATCATTTTTCTTTCCTTCTTTCTATCAATTTAGCTCTTATCTAAATCATACAGCCCATTACATCCACGTTTGAGGGTAATAAGCAGGTAACTTGCCATCCGAACAAAGTCCTTCGAGCTGGATGACACAAGAAGGAGTAAGTGTGCCACGTGAACGAGCTGGAGCTCTCAGTCATCCATTTTATAGCTAAACAAGTGTACGTATAGACCATGGACAACGAACGTAACTCATAAAGTAGCAGCTGGTCTACCATTATATGGTTCTTTGTTTTATGTGTGTTGCGGGGAAAAAGGAGAAAGTGTGTGTGTAAAAAGGACAGAGTTAGCTCTTCTTTCTTTCTCGTGTGCTGCAAAAAATAAAAAGGCTAGTGCGCTTTTCGATTTCCCTCTCTTGCGTGCTGTGAGGAATAAACAGAAGAAACATGTATAACAATAATGGTATTGGTTTCTCTTTTTCCCTCGTGTGCTGCAAAACGTATAAAGGCTAGTTTTCGTTTAAAATTTTTCTCTTTCTCTTATGCACTGCGATAAAAAAGAAAAAGGTACACAAGTGTGAAAAGGACAGTATTAGTTTCTCTTTCTCTCTCGTATGCTATAAGGTGTAAGAAGGTTGTTACGCATTTAAACCTCTATCTCACTCTTTTGTGGGCTACAAGAAGGGAGCAGAAAAAAGAGAAGGTGTGCAGCGCGAACGAGCTGGTGCTCGTAGCCGGCCATCTTGAAGCTACGCTGGTGCATGTTTGCACTAAGGACAAAGAAAGTGCCACATGGCTTAACAAGTAGCTGCTGGTCAGCCATTGTATAGTTCTTTAAAAGCGTGTGCACGTTCCAAACCTCTCTATCTCTCTCTCTCTCTCTCTATCTCTTTTTCTGTCATGTGCTGGGAATAAGTGCAGAAAGTACACGTTTTATTACTTTGTTTCCTATATTTGCTATATTTATATAATGTTACAGACTACTTAGACACTAAACTAATATTTTTTTAATATTTTTTGTGTGGTTGCAAGGGCCTAGTATAAAAAAAAAAAATACTTCTAAAAATTTTAATGATCTCAAATTGAGGCTTATTTAGCTCTATCCACATTATTCACGGAGATACGGCTATTTAAAGTTTTGGCCATCTTTTTCGATGTATTTTAGATTTTAAGCGTTGCCACTGGTTTGTAATCATTTGCTATGACATTATAGACTGCCTCGACGTTAATATTATATACATTTATAACTTCATGTGTGGTGCTATGGGCATAGTATGAAGGAAAAAAAAAAATTTTATAAATTTTTATGATCCTAAATAAGGGCTTTTTTAGGGGCTAAAAAAAAGGAGTGGAAGTTGTGTGTATAAAAATAAGTAAGCCAGCTTACTGGCTCCAATTTAATTGATAACTTTAATTTTGATATCTTAAAGTATGGAATTTTATTTCATTTGAAAGTTGTTAAGACTTTAGAATTATTTTTAAGTTTGTAATTTAAAATTCATGCAAAATTTNGGTGAAGCCACCAGGGAGACCATCGCGTCTCACAGCATTAACGAGCTTACTTGCCACCATTTGCTGAAGGTGCTGATGCTCTTGAGTCCTGGAAAGAACTCTGGATACCTGAGGACTAGCACCTTGTCTAGCGTTTTATAGTAGGCCGCCAATGTAGCAAGCACCACGATAAGCTTGATGCTTTTCCTTGCTGATAGGTAAAAAGTACCCAGCGCCGCGTGGGTCCTCATTAGCCTGTCTTTTAACTCAAGGCCTTTTTGCCTTATTTTGATCCTGCTTGGGCCTTATTCCTAGCCTAGTTCAGGGCTCTTCTAAATAAAGGGCAGCTCCCACTCCCTGCTTCGTGCTTGTTGTCCGTTGTTAGGCAAAAGGAAGCACCGTGCTGAACCTGGACACTCGACCACCCATACCCACTAAAAACCCCCCCATGCCGCGTGGCTTTTGATCCACCCCGGAACCGCGTTAGCATTACTTCAGGGTGGAGCCACCAGGGAGACCATCGCGTCTTACAGCATCAACGAGCTAACTCGCCACCATTTGGTAGAGGTGCTGATGCTCTTGAGTCCTGAAAAAGACTCTGGGTCCCTGAGGACTAGCACCTTGTCTAGCGTTTTATAGTAGGCCGCCGACGTAGCAAGCACCACGATAAGCTTGATGCTTTTCCTTGCTGATAGGTAAAAAGGACCCAGCGCCACGTGGGTCCTCATTAGCCTGTCTTTCAACTCAAGGCCTTTTTGCCTTATTTTGATCCTGCTTGGGCCTTATTCCTAGCCTTGTTCAGGGCTCTTCTAAATAAAGGGCAGCTCCCACTCCCTACTTCGTGCTTGTTGTCCGTTGTTAGGCAAAAGGAAGCACCGTGCTGAACCTGGACACTCTTGCTTTCGGTGGTTTGAGCTTCCACAATGAACGCACAGTTTGAATCTGTTTTCGTTTTTACAGTTGCCCAAAACGTGTCCATATTCCAGGCATTTGTAACATCTTGTTACTTCGAATCCTCTTCGAACTTGGCAGCTTACAAAGCCAACTCGTAACCTGCCTTTCTTTTCTACTTGTCTGGCAGATGCTTCGTCCACCTATATTAAAGCCAGCCTCTGTTCTTTGGCATTTGGCTTGAAAAGAGCAACTTCTGGTTCCTGGCTCTAATGTCCAAAAGTCCTACCGAAGGCCTCTTTGACCTCATCTTCCTCTACAATGGCATCCAGGTCTCAGACCTCTAATGTTACTTTTCTGTCACTCATTATGACAGTACCCGGTCCGGCTACCGACTTTTTAATTTGCAGTGAAAGTGCAGCAGCATTCTCAACACCTTTGGCTTTAATAAGTTTGTCTCCTTTTTTTGTAGTGGCAACACTTTGGACTGCTACTTTAGCCTTATAGAGGTCAAAGTTTGCCTTCATAGTCTTCAGCAACGTTGCAAAGGTCTGTCCTTCAGCTATCTTCACTACTGCTGTTGTTGTGGCGTAAACTCTTTTTTTTTGGCTTGTTTTGTCATTCAGTGGAATTTCTACTTGTTTGCCACTGTTTTTTTTCTTTTTCTTTAAAGACATAGCCTGCTAGCGTTTCTCAGGGCTGTCCATAGGGCTCCTGTTTATCTTACTTCGTTCTATTTTCTTCAAGGCAGTGTTCAGGGTTCGTTTCTGTACATGCCGTTGGAAATTATCTCGCCTCTTTTTCCTCCACTGCAGGGATTTAAATGACTACTTCCAGGCGTTGGTATACAAATCTTCTTCAATAACACATTCTTTTCTTAGCACCTCTGCCTCTTGAAAATGCTTAAGCGCCGCTTTTAGCCCATTTTTAACAGCGTTCGCTGTGTTGCCGTACTTATCATTAATCAGTTGTAGCGTCTCTGCAATGTCACTTGTTGCTGATTGGACTTTATCAGCAACTTGTTGTCGCTTTACTTCAAGCCTAGTGACACTTTCTTCTAAAGAGGCAAGCTCTTCGCGGGTCTGGTGGCTAAATACCAACACGTTGCTAACCTCGGTGTCGTTAGTGCCTATACTCGACAGACTTCCTCTTCGTTCTTTGTCTGTAAGAAATGGCCATGGAACATTTAGCAGTCCCTGTTGGCCATGACACACGTCTTTGTGGCCCCCCTCCCCCAAAATCCGTGGGGCCTGCGTCAGTCACCCGAGCTTTCACTGGATCGGAACTGCTGGCAGATTCCCTTAGAGAGGTTACTGCCTGGGAAACTTGTTTTACATCGACGTTTTTCATTTTAGCATCTTTTTAGTGTCGTACTAAGCCGTAAAGGCCAGCACTACTCTTTTTTTCTAGAATTAAGTATTTGGAAATAGTTGAAACCAGGGCAGCAGCCCTCTCTGTTACCAAAGAAAACCGCTACTTGCTCGGGCCGGCCGGGAGTCGCCACTCTTCCTCAGTCTCACCCACGGAGACTGCCCTGGCGTTGAGTAACCAGTGTTAGAATGGTGTTCATGTGTAATGTATGTATTTTTTGGTACACAACGGTCATCCAAGCAAGACGAGTGGCAGGTACACAGTCCCAAGACCACGCAGACAACCCAACAAAAGGAGCTGGCGTAAGGCACTAAGGTGCCGCCATATAGCCTCCTCAGTGGGAGTAAGCCTAGATTAGTCGGCCCACCACGTCTTTTTTGTTCATGAGGCGTACAGCCATATCAGATGTGGTTACCCAGACTTACCCGGGCCTCATCGTTCAGCTTCACCTACCACCAGGCCTCTAACGCAAACCCAGAGAAGGACCCTCCACACACAACCCGGGAGAATCCGTAAGTATCCCTGTGTTTGTTAAGTAAGAGTGTGGTGCATGTATTTGAGAAGAAGGTCTTAACTGCCGCTTACTTCTATACACGACCGGTGCTAGTTTTTGTTGGCCTACATCAAGCAATAGAGTGCCACCTACGGTGGCTGCAGAAAGTAAAAAACAAGAAGCACAAGCAGAGCTGGCCCATGCACTCACACTGGTGAAGACAAGGGGCACCAGTAGTCCCTCCACACCACCATACATACACATGCTAACGCCACTCACGCCCCCCGACTCACGCCCTTGACCATGAACACAGAGAGAAACCCCAGCTGCCCATCGTCACCTCATGTCTTTAGACGATGCCCCTATCCACCATCTGGGGAAGCGCCCGGGATGGAAAAAATAGCGAAAACCCCCCCCCAGGGGTAGAAGTAGTAGTTTTTTTTTTCTTCTTTTTTTTTGTGAAGGGAGGGTTAATGCATTGAGGAACACTGCAAGGAGAGCAGTAGTGTTTGTCTTGGTAGATTTTTTTATTTGACCACCCATATCCACTAAACTCCCCTCCCCATGAATCGTAGCTTACGATCCACCCCAAAACTGCGTGAGCATTACTTTAGGGTGAAGCCACCAGGGAGACCATCGCGTCTCACAGCATTAACGAGCTTACTTGCCACCATTTGCTGAAGGTGCTGATGCTCTTGAGTCCTGGAAAGAACTCTGGATACCTGAGGACTAGCACCTTGTCTAGCGTTTTATAGTAGGCCGCCAATGTAGCAAGCACCACGATAAGCTTGATGCTTTTCCTTGCTGATAGGTAAAAAGTACCCAGCGCCGCGTGGGTCCTCATTAGCCTGTCTTTTAACTCAAGGCCTTTTTGCCTTATTTTGATCCTGCTTGGGCCTTATTCCTAGAATAGTTCAGGGCTCTTCTGAATGAAGGGCAGCTCCCACTCCCTGCTTCGTGCTTGTTGTCCGTTGTTAGGCAAAAGGAAGCACCGTGCTGAACCTGGACACTCTTGCTTTCGGTGGTTTGAGCTTCCACAATGAACGCACAGTTTGAATCTGTTTCGGTCTNACTTCTAAAAATTTTAATGATCTCAAATTGAGGCTTATTTAGCTCTATCCACATTATTCACGGAGATACGGCTATTTAAAGTTTTGGCCATCTTTTTCGATGTATTTTAGATTTTAAGCGTTGCCACTGGTTTGTAATCATTTGCTATGACATTATAGACTGCCTCGACGTTAATATTATATACATTTATAACTTCATGTGTGGTGCTATGGGCATAGTATGAAGGAAAAAAAAAAATTTTATAAATTTTTATGATCCTAAATAAGGGCTTTTTTAGGGGCTAAAAAAAAGGAGTGGAAGTTGTGTGTATAAAAATAAGTAAGCCAGCTTACTGGCTCCAATTTAATTGATAACTTTAATTTTGATATCTTAAAGTATGGAATTTTATTTCATTTGAAAGTTGTTAAGACTTTAGAATTATTTTTAAGTTTGTAATTTAAAATTCATGCAAAATTTTTCTTACCTCAGAATTAATTTTTAAAACTATGTATTAACAGCCTTGCTACATTCCCTTAAATTTAATTGGTAAATGCTAGTTCAGTAAGTTGTTGAACTCCGAATTGTTAATCGACTGTTACATGCACACACTGATAATTTTATCAGTTAATTAATTAAACTGAAAACTTCTGTGATTCTAGGAAAATGAATTTTACAAAACCTTTTGATAAAAGAATTGATATTTTTCATAAGTAAATACATTTTTTTAAGTAACATAAATATTATACTTTGATAAAGAGAAAAAGAAATAGAAAATAAAAAATACTAATAAGAAACTTTAACTTTAAATTTGGTTGTGAAATTAAATAGCTTGATTATCTTGCTTAGTTTAAAAAATTGCTTATTTGAATTTAATTGTGTGATGTATTGTAACTTACGGCTCGAGCGCTACTGTACACATTATTACGTAGCCACATTCCACGAGTCAATAACGTGCTGGCTATCAGGCCGAGTACACGCTTAGTGTTTCAACGCGCTTGTAATCTCTGTACACAAATACTATACCTTATCTGCAATGAAGTTATTAACTTACAAGTAAAATATTTAAATTGCGTTTTCCTTGCTTATTAATACATAATAAATGGCGATGAGGATTGTAATTGGAAGCACGTGCTCAATGAAAGTCAAAACGCTCTTTACATACGTTAAGATAAACGTCTGCAAATAGAGCAGCTAAATCGAAATGAAATAAGGTAACTTTAAAAATAAAGTCCTACCCATGTCTGACAAAAATGCAACGACTGGTTGGATTTAAAATCTCAATGAAAACGAAGTAATTGAGGAGTTAAAGTGTCGCGGTGTACCACACAGTAAAAGTGAACAATATAACGATCTCAGGAAACGATTGAGAGAAAATATCAAGTGTGTGCAAAATGCCGCGAACGTCAGAATCAGCCTGGCAACCAGTGACTTGAGCGAAGAAAAAGTCATCGCAGGAGAATCGACTCACCATACGCTCAACTCAACAACAATAGTTTAAAACCAATCTATTGACAAAGAAAGCGATTCAGATAGCAGTATGTCACGTGAAAAATTTTTCTTTGATTTAGAGAATGGCGATTGAGAAGTTTTTACGGGTGAATTAGAATTTTTCTTTTCGACAAAAAACATTCAAGAAGAAAAAGTGAAAGTTGCAAATTTAGTTACCCCTGTAAATGATAACGCCTTTTCACTGCTTAAACAACTCATAGCTCCAACTAAAGTAATTGTCTGAACTTACGACGCATTAATTAAAGTGATGTCAGACCACCTTGCTCTAAAACCATCAGAAGAAATGGAGTGATGTAATTTTTATGCAGCTTGCTAAGATGCACAGGAATCAATACCTTCATTCATCGCTAAACCTAAAAAGCTCTCTCTAAATTGCAATTTTGATAAATTATACACTGCGCTCCGTGATCAACTTTTATGTGGCATAAAAGACAAAGAAACACGAGTCGAACTGTTTGAACAGAATCGTGGAACAGAAGTACGAAGCAGCGCAACGACAACATCTAAGCATACTATAGTTGTGGTAAACAGAATCACGACGCCAATAGCTGTTTCTATCGCAGCTATAATTGTAACTACTGCAAGAAAAAAGGGCACCTAGAAAAAGTATGCAAAAAGAAATCGGCTGAAACAAGACAGCAAGAAATACCCGTAAATTCGATAGCAAAGAACACCAAACCAAAGGGATCTCAACCGGAGTTGGAGCATCAATCCGATTTTTTTTAAATAAAGATGAGTAATTATAATGTAAATGAAACCATGTATGACCAATCTCACCACAACAAAGCCAATAATTATGTTGTAGAATGCAATCATGTTAAACTTTTAAAAAATAACGCCGCACCGATGTTTTTAGACCTTATTATAAACGAGAAGCAAATAAGGATTTAAACAGACACAGGAACGTACAAGACTATTTTTTCAAAAAAGTTTTACGATGATAATTTGAACAATACTACAATATTACAAACGCCATGTACATTAAAAGCATACGATGGCCACAATCTAAAACCTATTGGTAAGCTAGCCGATCTGAAAGTCAAGTATAAAAATAAAACACGCGTTTTAGATTGTTTTGTGTTGCCTGGCTCAGCATCGCTTTTAATAGGACGTTCGTGGCTAAAAGAATTTTGCTTATGGCCTCTTCTCTTATCCGATGAAAACAAGAAGTTAAACATTATTGACATTGAAAACGTACACAATTCTATTACACAAAAATTTAAACGACTTTTTAGTGATACTCCAGGACTTTACAATAAAAGCAAAATTTTTTTACACTCAAAAGAAAACGCACGTCCGGTAACAATGAAAAGTAGACACGTTGCATATGCAATAAGACCACTCGTTAAAAATGAGATTGACTGACTTGTAGACTTGAAACATTTGCAAGAAATGAAAGTGAGCGATTGAGCAACACCAATCGTCCCAGTATTCAAAGGAAATGGAAATTCACATATCTATGGCGACCTTAAATTCACACTTAATCCTTGGATAATAGTAAACAAATACCCACTTCACACTATCGATGAAATTTTTGCAGTTTTACGAAGCGAAATTTCATTTCCCGAGCTCGACATGCGTCACCAATACATGCAATTTCCCGTTGACGAAAGTTGTGAACACTTGCTTACTATAATCACACAAACAGCTGTATACAGGTATACCAAAATACCAGAAGGCGTCTTAGCCGCACCGGCTGACATACAACAAAAGATGGATAAATTTTTATAAGCCATATCCGGTGTAATTGCGTATCTTGATAATATTTATGTCACCGGGATTGCTGAAGAAGAACACTTGGAAAATCTCGAAACAGTGTGGGAGCGTTTAGATAATTGTAACCTCCGATTCAACTTAGGTAAATGTAAATTTATGCAGGACCAAAGAGAAGTTTTAGGTTTTGTCATTGATAAAAATGGACTGCATAAATCTGCATCAAAGTTAAATGCAATGGTGGAGGCTCCCCAGCCAAGCAATAATAAAGAGTTATGATCGTTTTCAGGACTAATTAATTGCTACGCAAAATTTTTAAGGAATCGGTCAGCTAATTTAAGACCTTAGTACGACTTACTCAGCAAAAAAAACTTTGAATGGAATAGTGAATGTCAAAAAGCTCTTAATTAGGTCAAAAACGAGCTAATAGGACCAAATTTTATTAGCACATTATAATCCTGAGGAAGAAATTGTGTTGGCTTGCGATGCATCAGACTACTGATTATCGGCTATTTTATTACAGAGATACAAAAACAAAACCAAGGGACCAATAGCTTATGCTTCAAAAATAATTCCGAATAAAGAATTAAAACGCGCTATAATTAACAAAGAAGCAATGGCAATCGTTTTCAGATTCAAAACGTTTTACCAATATATTTTTGGAAAAGAAATAACTCTCCATACTGATAACAAACCTTTACAATTAATTCTCGGACCTAGAAAAGGTATCTCAATAACAGCTAACAACAGACTGCAGAGATATGCGTACTATTTATCAGGTTACAGATATAAGATTGAACACGTTAAATCTGAAGCTAATACAAAGAAGTGATGCACTCTCGTGGCTCCCGATTAAAGACGAAACAGACTTGTCAGACGTGGACGAAACAGTTGACTTTCATATTTATTTTGTTGAAAAAGGTATATCAACTTTTGATTTTAAAACATTAGAAACTAAAAGCAAAAAAGATAAAATCGTTAGTGACATCATACGATATGTCACAGAAAATTGACCTCATTGTTCAAAAGGGTTGCCTCTTTTGAGGGATTCGTGCGTGCACCCCAGAAAACATGCGGTTGCTAGTATTATAGGAATTACATGCGACGCATTTCGGAATCGTAAAAATCAAAATGTTCGCACGATATTATGTATGGTGGCCCGGCATTGACAAAAAAATATAAAATATTGAAAATTATTGGAAAACCTGCACGATAAAATAAAAGGAACTATCGAAAACTCCGTTAACTACATGGTCATGGCCAAATAAAGTATGGAGTCGCATACACTGTGATTATGAGGTAATATGTATTTAATACTAATTGACGCGCATAGTAAAAGGCCTGAGATTATAAATTGTAAAAATAACACAAAGGCAAAAAGCTTAATTGAAAATTTTAAAATCTTGTTTACACGATTTGATCTACCTATGCATTTCGTAACCAATGGTGGTCCACAATTCCGTAGCGATGAATTTAAAGAATTTCTAAAAAGAAACGGAGTTGCACACACACTCTCACTGCCTTACCACCCGGCAACTAAAATTTCATTCAAACCTTCAAGCATGAAGTTAAAAAAAATATATATAATAATTATGAAAGAGGGAGAAAGTGTTGAAAACGAAGTAAATATGTTCTTGCATGACTACCGAAACTTTCCGCATTGTACAAGCAGTCAAAGTCCAGCGAACTTAATGTATAATTGCAATCTGCGTACTCGATTTGACCGTGTAATATCGGTGTATCCACATTAATCTTTTTTTCCCTTGCTTCAAAACTTTCCGTGCTGATTTTAGAACACTAAACGCAGAGGCCAATGTGCATCTGTAAAGAGGTGAATCATCTACAAAATTGCTCGTATCTAAGGTACTACGCCCATGCATGACTCACATACATGCACGCTGGCCCATGCTGACCGGAAAAGAAATCAAAGAAATACTTTTTAAAGCGTAAAATAATAACTTTAAAGAACTAACAGATGCAACAGGTTAACTGAGAACAGCTGCGCTGGGATTTAAAATTTGATATTAGTATATGTAGATTGAGTATGTTTAAAACTAGGATGACTTACAGTTAAGACCCATAGACTATGGCTAATACAACCTGTACACGATACACCATTAGTTAGGAACAATATTACATAAATCTATGAAAGCAATCTTATTGAATTTCAAAGAATTATCCGATTTTTACCATTCATGCTCGCAGGCTCATGGTTTACTGTACAACCCTTTTGTATCACGTTAACAATTTTATAATGCAATAGCCCAAATTGAAATCTTATTAAAAACTGTCATTGATTCAAATGTAAAATAAAACAGAAAAGTAAAGGCACTTCCCTTTTTTACGGACACAGAGATGTCAAGAAAGAGTCCGCACTCTTGCCCCAACACGGGTAACGGAATTTCCGATTCCCCAGGGCACCCTGAGCCGACTTCCTCTCCTACGACAAGCAGAGAAAACCATAGTTGACCAAATGCTACTAAACTTTTGAAATACATTTACAACTAACAATGAATGAAAACTGTCGGTAAATCTAAGTAAGTTAACAATATAATAGTTCGCGACGAGTACCCCACTACTGTTTCTATAGAAATACGTGTTTTAACCACAGAAACCGCTATTGTTAATTTATCATTCATAATTATTTATTATTCCAATCAATGCTTACATGTACAGGTGTAACTAGCGGAAATTCTAGTAATCATCATAGTTATTTATATCTTAAATTAACTACTACTAAGACTATTATTAATACCACGAGATGCTGAACTTCTATTCAATCAAACCTAGATATTAAGCAATTTTCACTGCTCTTTTTGCATTGGATTCGATTAAATGGGTGAACAATGGTTACTATTCGTTAATAATAATAATACCACATTTTAACGTTAATATTAAGTTATGATAAAATCTTGTAACTTTTTGATGTAAAAGAGAAAGGAAGGGCACAAGTAAGAGAATCACCTTCCCTTCTCTTAACGCATGGAGGAGAACAAGCTGGATGTGGGATGTGCAAATTTCTGAGTGGCTAAGCTAGAGCAGTTCTAGCCAATTAGATTTTCGGCTATTGTCTTTTCTTCAAAGTTTTTCCCCGGTAAGTTTTCCTGCTTTTTTCCAGCAAGCGCATGGTCGAGGTCCACTATTCCTTATAAAAAGGGCCTAAAGGCACAAGAGAAACACAGTTTAATTTTCGCCCTCGAACGGTTGACTAAGTAGCTAGAGACCGCCTCTACTATCTCACGGTCCTCCTCGAGTGCAGTTACTAATCTTTGATCTCGGACACCTTGCACTGGTTATTCTGCTGTATATTTATACTGAAAATAAAAGTAAGTCAACTTTGTGTACTAAAAGTCATAAGTTCTTTTCTTTTTTTTTCCTCTCGGTTTCAAACGTGGACGCGTTTTTGTTTGAGTTCGAAATTTAGCATCGGTAAATATCACGTTACGAAATTAAATAGACGAATTACTCCTCACGTAAAGTCTAGGACAGTCTCATTTACTCCGAATGGTACTGGTCGATCCTAGACTGCTCGCAAACTTAAACCATTTTGCCCCCCTTGCGTAACCTCTAGAGCGTAACTACCTTTACTCATTATGGTACTGGTAACCTGTAGATCGCGAACAAGATACGGTTGTAGTAACAACCCTTTGGACTGCCACATTAGCCTTATCAGGAACAAAATTTGCCTTCATTGACTTCAGAACCTTTGCAAAGATCTGTCCCTCGGCCATCTTCACTACTACTGTTGTTGTTGCGTCCACTTTTTTCTTCTGGCTTGTTGTGTCATTCAGGAAAATCTCTTTTTGTTTGCCACTAGCTGTTTTCTTTCTTATAAAGACATAGTTTGCTAGCGTTTCTCAGGGCTGTCCATTGGACTCCTGTTTCTTTAACTTCGTTCTATTTCCTTTAGGAAAGTGTTCAGGGTTTTATTCTGTACATGCCGTTGGATATTATCTCGCCTTTGTTCCCTTCACTTAAGGAATTCGAATGATGCCTTCCAAGAGTTTTTGAACACTTCTTTTTCAGCAAAAAAGCTTTTTCCTATTACCTCTGCTTCTTCAAGGTGTTTAAGCGCGGCTTTAAGCCTATTTTTAACAGCGTTTACTGTGTTACCATACTCATTAATAATTGCTTGTAGCTTCTCTGTTAAATCTTTTGTTGCAGATTGTACTTTATCAGTCACTTACGGTCGCTTTAGGCTGAGCTTAGCACCTTCTTTTTCGGAAGAGGCAAGCTCCTCCTGGATCTGGTTGCTAAATACTGACACGTTGCTGTGCTCAGTGTCATTGGTGCCTATGTTGAATAGGCTTCGTCTTCGTTCTTTGTCTTTGAAAAAAGGCCACGGAACATTAAGCAGTCCCTGTTAGTCATGATATACGTCTTTGTGCCCCCCCCCCCACCTAGAATCCGTGGGGCCTGCGTCAGTCATCCAGGCTTTCACTGGATCAAAACTGCCGGCAGATTCACTCAGAGAAGTTACTGTCTGGAGTTCAAGTTTTTCTTCAACGTTTTTCATGTTACCATCTTTTTAAATGTCGTACTGACCACCGAAGACCAGCACTACCCTTTATTCTAGCAATAAGTATTTGAAAAAGGTTAAAACCAGTCCACCAGCCCTCTCTTTTACCAGAGAAAATCACCACTTGCTCGGGCTGGCAGAGAGTCGCCATTCACCCTCAGTCCCACCCGCAGAGACTGCCCTGGCGGGAGCCTCTAGTGGGTGCACCTTGAAGCAGTAGAAGTAGTAGTAGGAATAGTGAAAGTACTAAAAATAGTAGTTGTAGACGTAGTAGTAGTGGTAGTAGTAGTAGTAGGTAAAGTAGTAGTAGTAGTAGTAGTAGTAGTAGTAGTAGTTTTTTTTTTTTTTTTTTTTTTTTTTTTTTTTTTTTTTTTTTTTTTTTTTTTTTTAGTAGTAGTAGTAGTAGTAGTAGTAGTAGTAGTAGTAGTAGTAGTAGTAGTAGTAGTAGTAGTAGTAGTAGTAGTAGNTGTGGAGGGAGGGGAAATGCATTGAGGCACACCGCAGGGACAGCGGTAGTGTGGGACTCGGTGGGTTTTTTTTATTAGACCACCCATACCCACTAAAAACCCCCCCATGCCGCGTGGCTTTTGATCCACCCCGGAACCGCGTTAGCATTACTTCAGGGTGGAGCCACCAGGGAGACCATCGCGTCTTACAGCATCAACGAGCTAACTCGCCACCATTTGGTAGAGGTGCTGATGCTCTTGAGTCCTGAAAAAGACTCTGGGTCCCTGAGGACTAGCACCTTGTCTAGCGTTTTATAGTAGGCCGCCGACGTAGCAAGCACCACGATAAGCTTGATGCTTTTCCTTGCTGATAGGTAAAAAGGACCCAGCGCCACGTGGGTCCTCATTAGCCTGTCTTTCAACTCAAGGCCTTTTTGCCTTATTTTGATCCTGCTTGGGCCTTATTCCTAGCCTTGTTCAGGGCTCTTCTAAATAAAGGGCAGCTCCCACTCCCTACTTCGTGCTTGTTGTCCGTTGTTAGGCAAAAGGAAGCACCGTGCTGAACCTGGACACTCTTGCTTTCGGTGGTTTGAGCTTCCACAATGAACGCACAGTTTGAATCTGTTTTCGTTTTTACAGTTGCCCAAAACGTGTCCATATTCCAGGCATTTGTAACATCTTGTTACTTCGAATCCTCTTCGAACTTGGCAGCTTACAAAGCCAACTCGTAACCTGCCTTTCTTTTCTACTTGTCTGGCAGATGCTTCGTCCACCTATATTAAAGCCAGCCTCTGTTCTTTGGCATTTGGCTTGAAAAGAGCAACTTCTGGTTCCTGGCTCTAATGTCCAAAAGTCCTACCGAAGGCCTCTTTGACCTCATCTTCCTCTACAATGGCATCCAGGTCTCAGACCTCTAATGTTACTTTTCTGTCACTCATTATGACAGTACCCGGTCCGGCTACCGACTTTTTAATTTGCAGTGAAAGTGCAGCAGCATTCTCAACACCTTTGGCTTTAATAAGTTTGTCTCCTTTTTTTGTAGTGGCAACACTTTGGACTGCTACTTTAGCCTTATAGAGGTCAAAGTTTGCCTTCATAGTCTTCAGCAACGTTGCAAAGGTCTGTCCTTCAGCTATCTTCACTACTGCTGTTGTTGTGGCGTAAACTCTTTTTTTTTGGCTTGTTTTGTCATTCAGTGGAATTTCTACTTGTTTGCCACTGTTTTTTTTCTTTTTCTTTAAAGACATAGCCTGCTAGCGTTTCTCAGGGCTGTCCATAGGGCTCCTGTTTATCTTACTTCGTTCTATTTTCTTCAAGGCAGTGTTCAGGGTTCGTTTCTGTACATGCCGTTGGAAATTATCTCGCCTCTTTTTCCTCCACTGCAGGGATTTAAATGACTACTTCCAGGCGTTGGTATACAAATCTTCTTCAATAACACATTCTTTTCTTAGCACCTCTGCCTCTTGAAAATGCTTAAGCGCCGCTTTTAGCCCATTTTTAACAGCGTTCGCTGTGTTGCCGTACTTATCATTAATCAGTTGTAGCGTCTCTGCAATGTCACTTGTTGCTGATTGGACTTTATCAGCAACTTGTTGTCGCTTTACTTCAAGCCTAGTGACACTTTCTTCTAAAGAGGCAAGCTCTTCGCGGGTCTGGTGGCTAAATACCAACACGTTGCTAACCTCGGTGTCGTTAGTGCCTATACTCGACAGACTTCCTCTTCGTTCTTTGTCTGTAAGAAATGGCCATGGAACATTTAGCAGTCCCTGTTGGCCATGACACACGTCTTTGTGGCCCCCCTCCCCCAAAATCCGTGGGGCCTGCGTCAGTCACCCGAGCTTTCACTGGATCGGAACTGCTGGCAGATTCCCTTAGAGAGGTTACTGCCTGGGAAACTTGTTTTACATCGACGTTTTTCATTTTAGCATCTTTTTAGTGTCGTACTAAGCCGTAAAGGCCAGCACTACTCTTTTTTTCTAGAATTAAGTATTTGGAAATAGTTGAAACCAGGGCAGCAGCCCTCTCTGTTACCAAAGAAAACCGCTACTTGCTCGGGCCGGCCGGGAGTCGCCACTCTTCCTCAGTCTCACCCACGGAGACTGCCCTGGCGTTGAGTAACCAGTGTTAGAATGGTGTTCATGTGTAATGTATGTATTTTTTGGTACACAACGGTCATCCAAGCAAGACGAGTGGCAGGTACACAGTCCCAAGACCACGCAGACAACCCAACAAAAGGAGCTGGCGTAAGGCACTAAGGTGCCGCCATATAGCCTCCTCAAAGGGAGTAAGCCTAGATTAGTCGGCCCACCACGTCTTTTTTGTTCATGAGGCGTACAGCCATATCAGATGTGGTTACCCAGACTTACCCGGGCCTCATCGTTCAGCTTCACCTACCACCAGGCCTCTAACGCAAACCCAGAGAAGGACCCTCCACACACAACCCGGGAGAATCCGTAAGTATCCCTGTGTTTGTTAAGTAAGAGTGTGGTGCATGTATTTGAGAAGAAGGTCTTAACTGCCGCTTACTTCTATACACGACCGGTGCTAGTTTTTGTTGGCCTACATCAAGCAATAGAGTGCCACCTACGGTGGCTGCAGAAAGTAAAAAACAAGAAGCACAAGCAGAGCTGGCCCATGCACTCACACTGGTGAAGACAAGGGGCACCAGTAGTCCCTCCACACCACCATACATACACATGCTAACGCCACTCACGCCCCCCGACTCACGCCCTTGACCATGAACACAGAGAGAAACCCCAGCTGCCCATCGTCACCTCATGTCTTTAGACGATGCCCCTATCCACCATCTGGGGAAGCGCCCGGGATGGAAAAAATAGCGAAAACCCCCCCCCAGGGGTAGAAGTAGTAGTTTTTTTTTTCTTCTTTTTTTTTGTGAAGGGAGGGTTAATGCATTGAGGAACACTGCAAGGAGAGCAGTAGTGTTTGTCTTGGTAGATTTTTTTATTTGACCACCCATATCCACTAAACTCCCCTCCCCATGAATCGTAGCTTACGATCCACCCCAAAACTGCGTGAGCATTACTTTAGGGTGAAGCCACCAGGGAGACCATCGCGTCTCACAGCATTAACGAGCTTACTTGCCACCATTTGCTGAAGGTGCTGATGCTCTTGAGTCCTGGAAAGAACTCTGGATACCTGAGGACTAGCACCTTGTCTAGCGTTTTATAGTAGGCCGCCAATGTAGCAAGCACCACGATAAGCTTGATGCTTTTCCTTGCTGATAGGTAAAAAGTACCCAGCGCCGCGTGGGTCCTCATTAGCCTGTCTTTTAACTCAAGGCCTTTTTGCCTTATTTTGATCCTGCTTGGGCCTTATTCCTAGAATAGTTCAGGGCTCTTCTGAATGAAGGGCAGCTCCCACTCCCTGCTTCGTGCTTGTTGTCCGTTGTTAGGCAAAAGGAAGCACCGTGCTGAACCTGGACACTCTTGCTTTCGGTGGTTTGAGCTTCCACAATGAACGCACAGTTTGAATCTGTTTCGTTCTTACAGTTGCGTAAGACGTGTTTATATCCCAGGCATTTGTAACATCTTGTTACTTCAATTCTTTTTCGAATTAAGCAGCTTACAAAGCCAACTCGTAACCCGCCTTACTTTTCTACTTGTCTAGCAGATGCTTTGTCCACCTTTATTTAAGCCAGCCTCTGCCCTATGGCATTTGGCTTTAAGAGAGTTTTTTCTGGCTCCTGGTTCTGATGTCCAAAAGTCCTAGCGAAAGCCTCTTTGACCTCATCTTCCTTTACAATGGCATCCAGGTCTTAGATCTCTAATGTCACTTTTCTGTCGCTCATTTTAAAAGTACCCTGTCCAGCTACCGACTTTTTAATTTGCTGTGAGAATGCAGTAGCAGTCTCTACACCTTTGGCCTTAATAAGTATGTCTCGTTTTTCTGTAGCGACAACACTTTGGACTGCCACGTTAGCCTTACCGGGGTTAAAGTTCACATTTATAGTCTTCAGCACTGTTGCAAAGGTCTGTCCTTCAGCAATCTCCACTACTACTGGTGTTGTGGCGTCCACTTTCTTCTTCTGGCTTGTTTTGTAATTTACTAGAATTTTTTCTTGTTTGCCACGGCCTCTTTTTTTTTTCTTTGAAGACATAATCAGCTAACGTTTCTCAGGGCTGTCCGATGGGCTCCTGTTGCTTTTACTTCGTTCTATTACTTTTAGGGCAGTATTTAGGGTTTTTTTCTATATATGCCGTCAAAGATTATTTTGCCTTTGTTTCCCCTACTGCGGGGATTTAAATGACGACTTCCAAGTGTTAGTATACACATCTTTTTCAGTAAGACAGCCTTTTCTCAGCACCTCTGCCTCTTAAAGATGCTTAAGCTCCGCTTTGAGCCAATTTTCAACAGCGTTCGCTGTGTAACTGTTCTTATTATAAATCATTTGTAACTTCTCTGTAATGTCTTTCTTGTTAATTGGGCTTTATCAGAAACTTGCTGTCGTTTTATTCTCAGCATAGCGTCACTCTTTTTGAAAGAGGCAAGCTCCTCCCGAGTCTGGTTGCTAAATACTGACACGTTGCTGTCCCTGTTGTCGTTAGTGCCTATACTTGACAGGCTTTCTTATCGTTTTTTGTCTGTAAGAAAAGGCCATGAAAAATTCAGCAGTCCCTGTTGGCCATGGGACACGTCTTTGTGTCCCATTTCAGTAGTAGTAAAAGTAGTAGTAGTAGGAGTAGTAGTAGTAGTATTTTTTTTTTTTTGGAGGAAGGGAAAATGCATTAAAGCAAGCCACAGGGACAGTGGTCCTGTGGTTCTCGGTGGATTTATTTTATTAGACCACCCTTAACCCCTCAAACCCCCTTCCCATTTTGAGTTTCTTTAGTTCTACCCGAGAACCACGTTAGCATAACTTCAGGGTGGAGCAACCAAGGAAACCATCTTGTCTTACAGCCTTAGGGAGCAAGCTCACCACCATTTGCTAGAGGTGCTAATCCTTCCGACTTTAAAAAAGGACTTAAGGTCTATGCACCGGTTTTTTAGCGCTCCAAAATTTGTTGCTACCCCATACTGCCGTCTACAGGGCAGCCTCAGTGTCCCGCGTGGCAGTTTTCTCTTTTTTTTTTCTTGCGGTGGACCACTGACCCTACGTAATTGTCCACCACCGTCCATCTCTCTTTAGTGCAAAGCATCCTAGAGATGATGTTTTTAGGAGTGGCTGTCACACCGAGCTTATTTACCAGTTGCTGGCTCTCATGGTACCATCTCTCACACACGAAAAACGTGTGTTTGACAGTATCAACCACCGCGGGGCAGTAAGCACACCTGGGGGATGCTTTTCTCTTTACGCGATGAAGATTAGCATCGAACTTACCATGCCCAGAGAAAAACTGAGTGAGGTTATAATTAACTTCTCCGTGCCCTCTTTTTACCCATGGTGGCATGTTCAGGATCAGCTGGTGCGTTTATCTATACATACTAGCCGAATCCCACTAATGTTGCCACGTAGTCAACGTTTCCGCCTGCCTGCCACCATTACTTTTGTCACTAGAGCCAAGGAATTTCTTCTACCGCTTAAGTGCAAGCAACACGACGGGGATCGTCCGTGCTTTAACCATAACAGCAGCAGAGAAAACAGAATGGTAGGCAGAAGTAATCCCTAAAGATCGAATGCGCTGTATTGAAAGAAGGCGCTCTAGGATACCCTGTCTTGCAACCTTATCGGCCCTCACCTCCACGCTGTACAGCAGTATCGAGTTGAAAATCAACGCCAGAAGCCGTCTTTTGGCCTCTCGCGGGCTCTCAACGTTTGGCATTAACCACATTAGCGCTTACGTAACCTTGGTGGCTTTGTTGGCTCCTTTTTTTATGTGCTTCCAGAAGGTGACCCGTGAGTCGACCCACTTCTCTAGGTAGCGCACAATTGGGCTTGCGCAGATTGCCTCACCCGCAATGTTCAGGCAATAGTCCCTCCCAATTCATCTTTGCCTGGTTTTGACGAGGTAAAATTAGTGGCATTAAATTTGCTTTTGACCCTGCGGTGCCTTCTTGCTCTCTTCTATTTTTCAGGCCGACTTCGTTGTCAACCACATTATTATTTTGATGTGTATGTGTTTTTGGGGCCTGCGCTAGCTGGGTGGGACGATGAAGGCGCTAAGTCAGATTGGTGGAGACAACAGCAGCTGCGGCGGAAGAAGCCGAAAAGGTGCAGGAAATTAGTGCAGTGCAGCAAAAGTCAGTGAGAGAACTGACTCCAGAAGCTGGAAAGGGAACTCAGTCTGGCTTGAGCCATGCCGCGTGGCAGTCGAAGTGTGAGCGTGTCGAGGCTTTTTCTTTTCCGTGGTACCTTTGTTAGGTAGTGAGGGCGATTCTTTTAAGATCGTGAAGTTAAGAGAGAGAGAGAGAGAGAGTAAAAGTAGAGAAGAGGTGGAAGAATCGAGGTGCGAGAGTTGAAGCGTGGTCAGGAACAGGAGTCGGGGACAAAGGCCGGGGTCTCGATTGGTGTAAATTGTGTTCCAAAAAAAAAAATTAGGTGGTTGATAACGAAGTTGGCCTGAAAAATAGAAGAAAGTAAGGAGGTGCAGCAGGGTCAAAAGTAAATTTAATGCCACTAATTTCACCTCGTCACAACTAGGCAAAGATGGATTGGGAGGGACTATTGCCTGAACATTGCGGGTGAGGCAATCTGCGCAATCCCGATTGTGCACTACCTAAAGAATGGGGTCAACTCACGGTTCACCTTCTGAAAGCACATCAAAAGAGCAGCTAAAAAAGCCGCCAAGGTTGCGTAAGTGCTAACGTAGATAATGCTGAACGTTGGGGGCCCGCGTTCTTCTGGCGTTGGTTTTCTACTCAAAACTGGTGTACGGCGTGGAGGTGTGGGCGGATGAGGTTGCGAGACGTGGTGTCCAAAAGCGCCTTATATCAATACAGCGCATTCAATTTTTAGGTATCACTTCCGCCTACCATTCGGTTTTCTCTGCTGCTGTTATGGTTAAAGCACGGACGATCCCCGTCGTGTTGCTTGCACTGAAGCGGTAGAAGAAATTCCTCGGCTCTAGTGACAAAAGTGATGGTGGCAGGCAGGCGGAGACGTTGACTACGTGGCAACATTAGTGGGATCCGGCTAGTATGTGTAGATAAACGCACCAGCTAATCCTGAACATGCGACCATGGGTAAAATGAAGGCACGGAGAAGTTAATTATAACCTCACTCAGTTTTTCTCTGGGCATGGTAAGTTTGATGCTAATCTTTATCGCGTCAATAGAAAAACATCCCCCAGGTGTGCTTACTGCCCCGCGGTGGTTGATACTGTCAAACACACGTTTTTCGTGTGTGAGAGATGGTACCATGAGAGCCAGCAACTGGTAAATAAGCTCGGTGTGACAGCCACTTCTGAAAACATCATCTCTAGGATGCTTTGCACCGAAGAGAGATGGACGGTGGTGGACAATTACGTAGGGTCAGTGGTCCACCGCAAGAAAAAAAAAAAGAGAAAACTGCCACGCGGGACACTGAGGCTGCCCTGTAGACAGCAGCATGGGGTGGCAACAAATGTTGGAGCGCTAGAGAACCAGCGCAAATCTCCATCGACCTTAAGTCCTTTTCAGGAGTAGGGAGGATTAGCACCTTCAGCAAATAGTGGTAAGCTTGCTCGCTAACGCTGTGGGACCCGATGGTCTCCCTTGTTGCTCCACCGTGAAGTAATGCACATGTGGTTCCAGGGTAAAACTAAAGCAACGCGAAATGGGGGGGGGGGGTTTGCGTGGGTATTGGTGGTCTAATAAAATAAATCCATAAAGTCCTACTGGACCACTGTCTCTGTGGTTTGCCCTAATGCATTTTCCCTTCCTCCACGAAAAAAAAAAAAAACTACTACTACTACAACTTTTACTACTACTACTCCTACTACTACTACTACTTCTGCTACTACTACTACTCCTACTACTCCTGGGTGGGGTTTTCGATAGTTTCCCCATACCGGGCGCTTCCCCAGGTGGCGGATAGGGAAATCCTCTAGAGACATGAGGTGACGATGGGCAGCTAGGGTTACTCTCTGAGGTAGTGGTCAGGGGCGTGGGTTAGGTGGCGTGTGTAGCGTTGGCATGAGTATCAATGGTGGTGTGGACGAAAGACTAGTGCCCCTTGTCTTCACCGGTGTGGATGCATGGGCCAGCTCTGCTTGTGCTCCTTGTTCTTCGCTTTCTGCTGCTGCCGTAGGTGGCACTTTATTGCTTAATGCGGGCCAACAAAAACTAGCATCCGTCGTGTATAAAAGAAAGTGGCGGTTAAAATCTTCTTCTCAGATACACGCACCACACTCTCACTCAACAAACACAGGGATACTTACGGATTGTTCTGGGTTGTGAGTGGTAGGTCCTTTTCTGGGCTTGTGTTTGAGGCCTGGCGGTGGGTGAAGCCAGACCGTGAGGCCCAGGTAAGTCTGAGTAACCACATCTGATATGGCTCTACGTCTTATAAATAAAAAAGGCGTGGTGGGCCGACTAATCTAGGCTTACTGCCACTGAGAAGGCTATATGGCGGCACCTTAGTGCCCTTTGCCAGCCCATTTTGATGGGTTCTCTGCGCTGTCGTGAAACTGAACAATTGCCGTTTGTCTTGCTGATATAACCATTGTGTACCACTATATACATACATCACACACAAACACCATTTTTAAACTTGTTACACAACGCCAGGGCAGTCTCTGCACGTGGGACTAAGGTAGAGTGGCGACTTTTGGCCAGCCTAAGCAAGTAGCGGTTCTCTCTGGTAACAGAAAGTGGTGCTGTCCTGGTTTTAACACTTCTTAAATAGTCATTTCTAGAAAAACAGGTAGTGCTGGCCCCCACGGGTCAGTACGACATTAAAAAAGATGCCAATATTAAAAACGTCGTACCAAAACTTGGACTTCAGGCGGTTACCTCTCTGAGATAATCCGCACGGCAGTTCCAATCCGGTGGAAGCCCGGGTGACAGTCGCAGGCCCGACAGATTTTGGAGGGGGCCACAAAGACGTGTCTTATGGCCATCAGGGACTGCTTCATGCTCCATGGCCCTTTTAAATGGGAAAAATGACAAAGAGGAAGCCTGTCAAGCATAGGCACTAACAACACCGAGGACCGCAACGTATCGGTATTTAGCCACCAGACCCAGAAAGAGCTTGCCTTTCTAGAAGAATATGGTGCTAAGCTTAGATTAAAGCGACAGCAAGTGGCTGATAATGTCCAATCAGCAATGAAAAATATTACAGAGACGCTACAATTAATCAACGATAAGTACGGCAACACAGCGTACGCTGTTGAGAATGGGCTTATAGCCACGCTTAAACACCTTTAAGAGGCAAAGGTGCTAAGAAAAGGCTTTTTTCATGAAGAAAAAGTGTATGCAAACGCTTAAATCTCACGTCATTTGAATATCTGCAGTGTAGGGAGCAAAGGCGAAATAAGTTCTGATGGCAGGTACAGAAAAGAACCCTGAACACTGCCCTAAAGAAAATAGAACAAAATAGAAAAAATAGGAGCCCATGGGACAGCCCTGAGGAACACCAGAAAACCATGCCTCCAAAAAAAAAAAAAAAAAAAACAGGCAGTAGCGAGCGAGAAGAAGTTCTTCTTTACAAAAAAACAATCAAGACAAAAAAGTGGTTGCAACAACAACAGTTGTAGTGAAGATGGCCAAAGGGCAGACCTTTGCAAAGGTGCTAAGGACGATGAAGGCGAACTTTAACCCTGATAAGGCTAATGAGGCGGTTCAAAGTGTTGTCACTACAAAAAAAGGAGACACACTTTTCAAGGGCAAAGGTGTAGAAAATGCTACAGCATTCTCACAGCAAATTAAAAAGTCGGTAGCCAGACAGGGTACTGTCAAAATGAGCAACAAAATATTGACATTAAAGGCCTGAGATCTGGATGCCATTGTAGAGAAAGATAATGTCAAAGAGGTTTTTGCTAGGACTTTTGGACTTAAGAGCCAGGAGCCAGAAGAAGCTCTCTCAAAGCCGAATGCCAAAGGACAGAGGCTGGACTTGATTAAGGTGAACGAAGCTACTGCTAGTCAAGTAGAAGAGGAGGGCAGGTTACGAGTTGGCTCTGTAAGCTGCCAAGTACGAAGAAGAATTTAAGTAACAAGTTGTTACAAATTTCTTAAATATGGACACATCTTAGGCAACTGTAGAGAAGAAGACAGATCAAAGCTTTGCTCCCAGTGTAGAAGCTTAAACCACTGGAAAGAAAAGTGTCTAGGCCCATCACGTTGCTTCCTTTGCCCAACGACGGATAAACAAGCACGAAGCAGGCAGTGCGAGCTGCCCTTTGTTTAAAGAAGTGCTAGAAAAGACCGGGGGTAAGGTCCAAGCAGGACGAAAATAAAGCAAAAAGGCCTGGAATTGAGAGGCAGGCTAATGTATACCCACGCTGCGTTGGGTACTTTTTATCTATCAGCAAGGAAAAGCATCCAGCTTATAGTGGTGCTTGCTAGGTAAGCAGCCCACTTTGAAGCACTAGACTAGCTGCTGTTTCTTAGGGACCCTGAGACCTTTTCAAGACTCAACAGGTTCAGCACCTCTAGCAAATGGCGGTGAGTTAACTTGTTAATGCTGTAAGACGCGATGTTCTTTTTGGTGGCTCCACCCTGAAGTAATGCTAACGCAGTTTTAAGGTGGATTAAAAGCCACGCGGCATGGGGGGGGTTTTAGTGGGTATGGGTGGTCTAATAAAAGAAGATTACAAAGTTTTACACAACTGCTTTTTTTGCTGTGTGCTTTAATGCATTTCCTTTCCCTCCACAAAAAAAAAAAAAAAAAAAAAAACCTCTAGGGACTGCTAGACCTTGTCGTTGGTAGGTTTGCCTGGCTTGAGATAAGGTAGGCTCTAAAGAAATGGTGATCATTTGTCTAAATGAGTGAGGAACTGTCTTTCCCCGAAAACAAAAGAAAAAACAAAAAAGGAAAGCTTTAAAAAATGAATAAGAGTATTAGTAGTGTATGGCTGTAGAGACTAGAGCTTAAAGAAATTTGTATTGATCCCCAAATACAAACCAACGGAGTTGGAGGGCCGGCAGGAGCTGTTCCCCCATTTATACTACTAAGAATTAGCCTGCTGTCTTGGTATGGTGGTAACCTTGACAGGTCTCAACTAATACCCACCCTGTCATATATAGAAGAAAGCAGTGGTCATCACATTCTCCTCAGATACATGCATCATATTGTCACTAAACAAACACAGGGATACACACGAAATGTCCTGGGTTGCGAGTAGTGGGGTGTTTTTTAGACTTGCGTTGGGGGCTGGTGGCAGGTAAAGCTGGAGGACGAGGCCCAGTTAAGTCTGGGTAACCACATCTGATATAGCTGAACGCCTTATGAACAAAAAAAGACGTGGTAAGCTGACTAATCTAGGCTGACTACCACTGAAGAGTCTATATGGCAGCACGTTAGTGCCTTACGCCAGCTCGTTTTGTCAGGTTGTCTGCGTGGTCGTGGGACTGTACATTTGTAGCACGTCTCGCTAGAATGACCATAGTGTACTGACATATACATATATTTCACACGAACTTTTTTCTAAGACTTATTACCAAACGTCAGGGTGGTCTCCGCTGATGGGACTAAGGAAGAGTGGTGACTCCTGGCTGGCCCGAGCAAGTAGCGGTTTTCTCTAGTAACAAAAAGGGCCACTGCCCTGGTTTTAACCCTTTTAAAATACTTATTTATAGAAAAAAGAATAGTGCTGGCCTTTGTGGGTCAGTACGACATTTAAAAAGATGCCAACATAAAAAACGTTAATGCAAAACTTGTACCCCAGGCGGTAACCAGTCTGAGGGAAACCGCCAGCAGTTTCGAACCGGTGAAGGCCCAGGTGACTATTACAGGCCTCACAGATTTTAAGTGGGGCTACAAAAACGTGTCTCATGGCCAACAAACACTGCTTAAAATTCTATGGCTTTTTCTCACGGACAAAGTATAAAAAGGAAGCATAGGCATCAACGATACTGAGGACAACAACGTGTCAGTATTGAGCAACCAGACCCAGGAGGATCTTGCCTTTTCAGAAAAAGAAGGTGCTAAGCTCAGATTAAAGCGACAGCAAGTCACTGATGAAGTACAATCAGCAACAAAATATTTAACAGAGGCGCTACAAGCAATTATTAATAAGTATTGTAAAATAGCAAACGCTGTTAAAAATTGGCTTAAAGCTTTGCTTAAACACGTTGGAGAGTCAGAGGTGATAAAAAAAGGCTTTCTTGCTCAAGAAGAAGTAATTACAAACTCTTGGAAGGCGTCATTGGAATCCCTAAAGTGGAGGGAACAAGAACAAGATGATTTTTGACGTCATATACAGAAGAAAACCTTGAACACTGCCCTAAAGGAAATAGAACGATGTAAAAAAAATCAGAAGCCTATCAGACAGCCCTTAAAAACACCAGCAAACCAATTTTTTCATAAAAAAGAAAACAGGCAGTGGCAAACAAGAAGATATTCTCCTAAACGACAAAATAAGCCAATAGAAAAAATCGGACGCGACAACAACAGTAGTAGTGAAGATGGCCGAAGGACCGACGGTTGCAAAGGTGCTGAAGATGATAAAGGTGAACTTGAATCCCGATTAGGCTAATGTGGCATTCCAAAGTGTTGTCACTACAAAAAACGGATACATACTGATTAAGGTCAAAGGTGTCAAGAATGCTATAGCATTTTCACAGCAAATTGAAAAGTCAATAGCCAGACAAAATACTGTCAAAATGAGCAACAAGAAAGTGACATTAGAGGTTCGAGACCTGGATGTCATTGTAGAGGCAAATGAGGTCAAAGAGGCTTTCGCTAGGACTTTTGAACTCAAGAGCCAGGAGCCAGAAGTAGGTCTCTTAAAACTAAATGCCAAAGGTGAGAGACTGGCGTTGATGAAGGTGGACAAAGCAACTGCCAGACAAGTAAAAGAGGAAGGCAGGTCACAAGTTGGCTTCATAAGCTGCCGAAGTCAAAGAAGATTTAAAGTAACATGATGTTAATATGGCCTGGGATATGGATACGTCTTAGTCAACTGTAATAACGAAAACAAATTCAAACTTTGCTCTGGGTGTGGAAGCTAAAACCACTGAAAGAAAGAATGTCTAGGCCCACCACGGTGCTCCTTTGCCGAACAGCGGAAAACAAGCACAAAGTAGACAGTGAGAGCTGCTCTTTTTTAACAAGAGCCCTAGAAGAGTATAGGGATAAGGCCCAAGCAGTATAAAATTTAGGTAAAGGGGTCTTGAGTTAAAAGGCAGGCTCATGTGGACCCAGGCTGCGATAAGTACTTTTTTTACCTATCAGAAAGGGAAAGCATCAATCTTATAGTAGTGCTTACTAGGTAAACGGTCTACTATCGTGCGCTAGACAGGGTTCTGGTCCTCAGGGAACATGAGTTTTTTTAGGACTCGAGAGGATCAGCACCTTCAGCAAATGGTAGCGAGTTAGCTCGTTAATGCTGTGCGACGCGATGGTGTCCCTGATGGCTCCACCCTAAAGTAATGCTAACGCGGTTTTGGGGTTGATCAAAAGCCACCCAGCATGGGGGGGGGGGGGTTTAGTGGGTATGGGTGGTCTTAAAAAAAAATTCACCAAGACCCACTCTACCACTGTCCCTGCAATGGGCCTCAATGCATTTCTCCTCCCGCCACAAAAAAAAAAAACTGCTCCCAGTTAAAGTTTTTTTAGTTTCTTTATACCAAGCACTTTCCTGGGTGGCGGATACGGGCATCCTCTTAAGATATAAGGTGACAATGGGCTGATGGGGTGGCTGTCTGTGGTGGTGGTTGTGGGCACTGACTGAAAGGCGAGTGCGGCGTTGGCGTGTGTATCTGTAGTGGTCTGGACGGGAGACTCATGCCCTCTGTCTTCATAGATTAAGATGCATGTGCTGGCCCTGTTTGTTCTTCTTGTTCTTTACTTTCTGATGTCGCCATGTGAGGTGCTTCAATGCTTGATGCGGGCCAACAAAAACTAGCGTTTGTCGTGTATAGAAAAAAGCAGTGGTTATAACATTCTTCTCAGATACATGCATTATATTATCACTAAACAAACACAGGAATACTTACGGATTTTTGCGGATTATGGGTCGTAGGGCCTTTTCCTAGCTTGCGTTAGAGGCCTGGCTTCAGTCAAAGCCGGACAATAAGGCCACGGTAAATCTAAGTAACCACATTTGATATAGCTGTACGCCTCATAAACAAAAAATACGTGGTGGGCTGACTATTTTAGGCTTACTACCACTGAGAAGGCTATATGGCAGCACTTTTGTGCCTTATGCCAGCTCATATTGTGGTGTTGTCTGCGCTGGTCATAGGAATGTTCATTTGCCCCTCGTCACATCTAGCCATATTAGGATCAAAGTTCGCCTTTATCGTCTTCAGCACCTTTGCAGAGGTTCGCTATTCAGCCATTTTAACTACTTCTGTTGTTGTCGTGTCTTTTTTTCTCTTCTGGCTTGTTTTGTCATTAAAAAAAATCTTTTTCCTTGTTTAAGACTGCTTGTTTACTTTTTTATCGAAGGCATCATTTGCTAGCGTTTCTTAGGGCTGTCCGATTGATTCCTGTGTCTATTACTTCGTTCTTTTTTCTTTAGGATGGCGTTCAGGGTTTTTTTCTGTACATGCCGTTAGATATTATCTCACCTTTGTTCCTTCTTCTCTAAGGATTTAAATGATGC
The DNA here is from genome assembly GCF_000648655.2 of Copidosoma floridanum. The sequence goes on along the minus strand of NW_019384277.1, from coordinate 47,419 downwards.
CTTCCAATAATTTAAAAACACTTCTTCTTCATAAAAAAAGCCTTTTTATATCACCTCTGCCTCTTTAAGGTGTTTATGCGCAGCTTGAAGCCCGTTTTTCACAGCGTTTGCTGTGTTACTATACTTATTACCGATTGGTTTTAGCGTCTCTGTAACCTCCCTTGTTGCTAATTTGACTTTATCAGTCACTTGCTGTCGCTTGACTCTAAGATGAGCATTATTTTTTATTCTAAAAAGGCAAGCTCCTCCTAAGTCTGGTTGCTAAATAATGACACGCTGTTGTCCTTCGTGTCGTTAGTGCCTATGCTCGACAGGCTTCGTCTTTATTCTTAGTCTGTAAAAAATGGGCATGGAACATTAAGCGGTGCCTGTTAGCCATGATATACGTCTTTGTGCCCCCCACCCCAGAATCCATGGGGCCTGTGACAGTCACCCAGGCTTTCACCGGATTGGAACTGCCGGCGGATTTTCTCAGAGAGGTTACTGCCTGGGGTACAAGTTTTGCATTGACGTTTTTCATGTTTGCATCTTTTTTAATATCATACTGACCCGCGAAGGCCAGCACTACCCTTTTTTCTAAAAATAAATATCTAAAAAGGGTTAAAACCAGGGCAGCGGCCCTCTCTGTTACGAGAAAGAACCACTACTTGCTGGAGCCGACCAGAAGTTGCCACTCTCCCTCAGTCCCACCCACGGAGACTGCCCTGGCGTTGAGTTACAAGTCTAGAAATGGTGTTTGTGTACATGAAACCATATGTACCCGTGTTTGAGACGTAAGATCGAATAGGTGCAGATGCATGAGGTCTCCATGTAATGGCCTGATACTCATAATCTTGAGGAGCTACCAAAACTTGTTGGAACATTTTCTCAATGTGAGTAGTAAAGACGAATTGGTAAAATCTCCATCTAATAATAATATAAAATAAGCTAAGCAACAAATTTTCTCCAGAATGTAAAATAGAATGAAGCGAGAAACTAGAATAACAAGAAGCTGATCCTTTAAAAATTACTCACAACTAGTTATTTTTAATAACTCTATAATAAGGTCGATAACAAGCTGCAAATTTGTCAACCGGTAATTTTTTCATATAGCCAAAAGATATATAATCGGACATGAATGCTGAACAAACATTATGTAAAGACTTATCTCTCACAAACCTCTGTTCCAAATGGTGAAAAACTGCCACCGCTGATTGGTACGATTGTCTCTGTAGTTCGGGAAGAATTCCAGGATTAATCTTGGAAGGAAGCCGTACAACATACCTTCTGGTTAAATCTCGAGAGAAAAAAATGATGAAAATCTCATCACAGGCTATCTTGTCTTTACTCATAATTTTTTGAGGCTTGAGAGGTTCCTCAATAACCCAAAACCACTGAACTAACTTATTAAGCTGAGTTTCCTCAACATTAACCATAACTAGTGATTTTTTTGATAAGTTAGATCCAGAACCATAAGGCATCGGACCTGTTAACAACCAACCAATTTGCAAGGCAGAAGCAATTGGGTAGTCAGGGGCTCATTTGCAAACTTCCTGACCGATAATAGTTGCATGGACAGATGCATGTAACAAAATATTAATTTTATCTAAACTGTAAAATTCTAAATCTGCTAGAATTACATCTTTCTGATAATCTAAATTTTCCAAACGACTACCAAGAGTTGGTTCGTGAGAATAAATTTTTGGCGCGACCAACAAATTAACAAGGTGTTTGAAACATAACTTAAAATAAGGCCTAAATTTAAAAGCATCTGATTCACTAGCGTCCATAAAAATCAGTCTCCCCACTCCTGACAGAGTCGTACTAACTGATCTTGGTTTAAAATGCAGCATATCACAGAAAGATTTAGTGATAAGACAACTCTGTTAGCACTGATCAATAAAAGCTCGTACCAATATGCAAAATCCATCAGTGGCATACACGAAAACACGAGCAGTAGCTAGAAGCACTTTGGGTGAGACGATTTTATCACTACTGCATGACTGTACGTTAACACTAGACTCTAAAGAAATCTGAGTTCAGTTTTGTACAGTAAAATAGTTTATCAAGTTATTTACAGACTTTATTCGCTTGTAATAAGCAGAGACAGATGTAGAACTGGACTAATCTACTCTGTGCATAATGGTGTGATGCTTTTGGTTGCAAAGTAAACACTTGTTATTAACAGAGCACTCCCGACTAAGGTGAGGACCAAAACAATTAACACAGAGACGATGAGACTTCAGAAATTTCCATTTATCGCTCCAATCCTGTGATTTACATAAATTTTAAGAGACAAAATGATGTTTTTAATTACTTAATTGGCAAACAATGGAATCTAAAACAACTGTCTGATGTGCAGTAACACTAGATAGAGGCTTGCCACTAGAAAATCTCATATTTTCATGAGTAGTTGCGCAAATATTTACAATAATATTTACAGGTTTACAAGGAAACGATTCAATTGTATCAGTTTGTGCCAAAATAAAGTCTCGTAGTTACCTCAAGTAGGATGATCACTGCTACTATCTAACATTTTTTGCAAATCCTTGTTCATTTAAGAATGAAATCTACAAATTACGAAAGTGATAAATATGTCAGCATCTCCTACTGCTTTCTCTAAAAATATCAAGGAATCAACAGAAGTTATTATCTCCTCAGATATGTGCTTTCTTATAGAGCATGAACTGCCTTTTATAGCTTGACAACTCAGAAAAGTGGTTGTTAACGTATTAATGAGACGACGTTTATTATCACAATACCGGGTTATAGTATCCTAGGCCTGTGTATATTTCTCTTTAGACAAGGTCATATTTTCAATGAGGTCTGAAGCTTCACCCTTTAGATGCGCCGTAAGATGTTGATATTTAAGAATAGCTGGTAATTTTTGCTTTCTATGTACTATAGTCCTAAAAACATCGCGAAAATTCTCCTAACTAGCAGAATCACCATTAAAGGATGGCAAGTCTATTGGAGGTAAAGAAGAAAGACTTCGAAACGAACTAACATTGGCATTGGCAGAAGGTCAGCTGTCTGTTGGATTCAAATGATCATTAAGCGAATTGAAAAAATGTTACAATCACCCTAAACTAAATAAAAAGTATCTTCTCCCACTTTATAGCACTCATTTTTAAAATAAATATAAGTTGTGGGTAAAGCTTTTATATTCATAATATCATCATTAGTAGACTCAAAATGTTCAAAAGTATCTCTTAGTTATTAAAGCCTAGAGTCAGCCTGACCCCTGGTCATTTTTACGTGGCCAAGTTTCTTAAAGTTTGTAAAGGAACCTTTAATTTTGTTAAACAGTTTAACTTGTACCTCATTAAGGTTATCCATTATAATATGGTAAATTTTAATTCCAGTAATAAATATTCAATAAATTAATACAAACCGCGCACCGTAGCCAAACTTCAGTCAAATAAAAGCTAACTAATTCAACAATAACGCTAAACGACGGTAGTGGTCTGAATTTTCACAAGTGCTTACGTAAAGTTAAGTTTGCAAAAATATAGTCAAGTCAATCGGTAAACAAAACAAAAAAACGAAAAACTATAAGGAACTTATATTACAAACCATAAAATATACAATTTTACAATCCGTGTAAACAGGACCAAGTATTCGTAGTTATGTTGAGTTCGAAAGACCTGCAGGACTTGACAGCAGTGGTGCTGACTCAATAGCCTGTATGAGTTGACAGCAGCACACGCTGAAGATGAAAGGACCCGTGGAGCCAGCAAAAGCAGCTTTGTCTTAATAGCCTGCAGAGACAGGCAGCAGTACACGTTGATAACGACCAAAGCATGAGCAGTAGCAGCGGTTTTGTTACAATAGCCTGCAGAGGCAGGCAGCAGCACACGTTAAAGATGAAAGGACCCGTCGAGCCAGCAGCAGCAGCGGTGTTCTCTCAATAGCCTGCAGAGGAAGCCAGCAGCACACGCTGACGACGACTAAAGTACTAGAAGCAGTAAGTCCCCTATATAAACAATGGACTTGCTCGCACCCACTGACAAACGAACAAAGAAAAGAGAGAAAGAGATATGGCTATAAGTGTGTGTGTGTGCGTACGGACTACGCACCAGCGCGTTGACTGCGTCTGTCTCGTTGCCCGAGAAGAACGCAAATAGAAGCCAAGATAGCCGATAAAACGACCACGTGTCTTACACAATAGAAAAATGTCCTACACCTATATTTCACCTCCCCATATCCAGCACGAAGGACCATGTTCGAAATTGAACTCAGTAAGATAGTGGACTGTAGACTTTATATCGCAAGCTGGATTCAGGAGAGCGTGAAAAGAATGTAAAAAAAGGGACACAATAATAAATTCACAACGCACCTTCAAACACTTTAGCCGTTTATTATATAATAACAATCTCTTTATGTAATTTTACTTTAACAAGTCATAATGCTTGCCGACTTGCAAGATAAAAAAAAAAGAAGAACTAATTTTTGAGTTAGACAGAGAAATTACATGTTAATCTAAAATGTAAATTGTTTTTTATTACAGAAATCTTATATAAAAACGATACACGTGAAAATCATAAACACGAGCGCAATGTTACTTACCGAAAAGAACGTATGAGGCTGACTAACGATAACCGCAGCAGCAGCAAGTTGCTGGACAAAGGTAAGTAGAAACAGAGTGTTTTGGCGTATTAAAAGACGCGTGCACGCTTATGATTGGCCCTTATAGGTAAGAGAATATCCCAAATCGCGAGATCTCGAATCTCATAACCTAAATTTTTCATTTACATCATTATAATGTTATGATGTTGCACACCCCCAGTCAGTCAAGGAAGTCGTCTGGGTCCTCCTTTCGCTTCTCCTTAGTATATTGTAAGCCCCAGCTTTTTAAGAGCTTGACGTGAGCTTGCCTGCTTTCTAGGGATTTATTCGAACGTCCCACTCTATAACTGTTGGGACCTTTTGTACTCTCCAGACCATGTCTGTTACGAGTCTTACTGGTCCGTTGGGGCCTCTCTTCACCTTTTCGCAGGTGATCTTTGCTATCGAATCCCGCCCAATTGCCTCGGTCTCTTGGAGTTCATTTTGCTCTAGAGAAAGAGCACAAGGGTTGATCTTTTACCGATCCTCGCGCTGCCTGACCCAGAAGCCCCTTTCCGATGCTTCCGTGGTCTCTAACAGATTTAACATTAGGGTGGTCCTCAACCCAAGTTCCCTGTGTGTGTCTGATTCCCTCATGCCTCTGATGTTCTCGTATCTTATGAGTAGGTCTCAACGGGGAAGGTGAGATGTAGTCAGTCCCTACGTCTGAAGATTTCAGATCGTCAACTAATGACAAACAGAGAAATGGTGGAGGGTTTCGAGTTACCTTCTCAACTCATACTTTCCATTTGGGGTCTCGCCCTACCATCTCTCTGGCTTGATTCCACATACTGTTCGGTGCCTTCGAGTCATAATAAAATTCACTCGAGATTTGAGCAGTCTTAAAGTTGTCTTCCTCTATTTCCTCTCGTGGAACTACGTTTATCCGTGATCGAGGTTTAGGAGTCAGTAAAGGAACCTGTGCCTTTGTTTTGTGTCCCGGATCACTACAGTGGTTAAGGGCTCCCGTTTTTCTCAACTTCGCGTCCTCCCTTAGCAACTCTACACGTTGATTGGACTGCGGTACCAGGGAGTTGAGGAATAAATACGTCTATTCTTGTGTACGCTGGTTGGGCAACAGGGCATGGATGTGCTGCTCGGAAAGTATGCCATCTGCTGTAAAAATACAGGTATATTAGTAAGCACCCAGGGCTTCGGATACAGCGTAAAGTGACCCATTTTATTCACTAGGTCCCCGCGTAATCTAAATGCCATGACTTCCGCGAAGGAGGTTGTGGATGGCCTCAAAGTCGTACACGATGTAGTGGTACGAGTAAGACTCGTAACACACATGGTCTGGAGTGCAGAAAAGGTCCAAATAGACATGAAGTGGGACGTTTAAATCGATCCCAAAAAAACGGGCAAGCCCAAGCTGTCATTGTCTTGAAGAGCTGGGGCTTACAATATACTGGGCAAGAGCAAAAGGAGGACCCAGATGACTTCCTTAACCGACTTAGGGTGTTCAACATCAGTAACATTATACTGATGTTAATAGAAAATTAAATTTATGAGATTTAAAATCTTGCCCTTTAGAATATTCTCCTACCTATAAGGGCCAACCATAAGCGTGCTCGCGTCTATTAATACGCCAATAGACTCTGTTTATACTTACCTTCGTCCAGCAAATTGCTGCTGCTGCGGTTGTCGCCAGTCAGCCTCATGCGCCCTTTTCGGTAAGTCACTTTGCGCTCGTGTTTATGATTTTCACGTGTATTGTTTTTATATAAGGTTTCTGTAACGAAAAACAATTCACATTTTCAATTGACACGTAATTTCTCCGTCTGACTTTTAAATTAGTTCTTCTTATTTTTTATCTTGCAAGTAAGCAAGCATTATGACTTGTTGAAGTAGAGAGATTGTTATTTTATAATAAACGGATAAAGTGTTTCAAGGTGTTTTGTGCATTTATTATTGTGTCCCTTTTTTTTTAACATTCTTTTCACGCTCTCCCAAATCCGGCTTGCGATATAAATTATACAGTCCACTATCTTACTAAGTTCAATTTTGAACATGATTCTTCAAGCTGGATATGAGAAGGTGAAATGTAGGTGTAGGACATTTTCCTTTTGTGTAAGACACGTGGTCATTTTATCGGCCATCTTGGCTTCTTTTTGGTTTCTTCTCGGGTGACAAAGCAGACGCGCTCAACGCGCCGGCACGTAGTCCGTAAGCACACACACACAAAAATAGCCATATCTCTTCCTCTCTTTTCATTGTTCGTTTGTCAGTGGGTGCAAGCAAGTCCATTAATTATATAGGGCACTCACTGCTACTTGTACTTTAGTCGTCGTCAGCGTGTGCTGCTGCCTGCCTCTGCAGGCTATTAAGACAACACCACTGCTACTGCTCGTGCTTCAGTTGTCGTCAGCGTGTGCTGCTGCCTGCCACTAATGGCTATTGAGACAACACCGCTGCTTCTGCTGGCTCCATGGGTCCTTTTATCTTTAGCTTGTGCTGCTGTCATTTTAAACAGGCTATTGAGTCAGCACCGCTGCTGTCAAGTCCTACAGGTCTTCCGAACTCAACATAACTACGAATACTTGGTCCTGCTTACACGGTTTGTAAAATTGGATATTTAGTGGTTTGTAATATCAATTTCTCAAAGTTTCTCTTTTTTTTTTTTTGTTTACCGATTGACTTGACTATATTTTTGCAAAACTTAACTTTACGTAATCACTTGTAAAAATTAAGAACACTACCGTCGTTTAGCATTATTGTTGAATTAGTCAGCTTTTGTCTGACTCAAGTTTGGCTACGGTGCGTGATTTGTATTTATTTATTGAATATTTATTACTTGAATTCAATTTTATCTTATTAAAATGGATAACTTTTATGAGGTACAAGTTAAACTGTTTAACAAAATTGAAGGTTCCTTTACAAACCTTAAGAAACTTGGCCAGGTAAAAATGACCAGGGGTCAGGCTGAATCTAGGCTTTAACAACTTAGAGATACTTTTAAACATTTTATATTTCCTTATAATGAAATTATGAATAGAAAAGCTTTACCCACAACTCTTGATTATTTTAAAAATGAGTGCTATAAAGTGGAAGAGAATAATTTTTATTTAGTTCAGGGTGTTTTAAACGATTTTTTCAATTTGCCTAATGATCATTTTAATCCAAGAGGCACCTTACCTTCTTCCAAAGCCAATGTTAGTTCGTTTTAGAGTTTTTTTTCTTTACCTCCAATAAACTTGCCATCCTTCGATGGTGATTTTGCTAGTTGGGAGAATTTTCGAGATGTTTATAGGGCTTTAGTCCATAGGAAGCAAGAATTACCAGCTATTATTACATATCAACATCTTATGGTGCATCTAAGGGGTGAAGCTTTAGACCTCATTAAAAATATACCCTTGTTTAAAGAGAGTTATAAACAGGCCTGGGATACCATAACCCAGTATTATGTTAATAAACGTTGTCTTATCAATACGTATACAACTACTATTCTCAGTTGTCAAGCTATGAGAGTAAGTTCTTGCTCTGAAATGAAGCGCATATCTAAGGAGTTGATAGGTTCTGTTGATTCCTTGATATCTTACGAGAAAGCAGTAGAAGATGCTGACATATTTATCGCTCTTGTAGTTAGTAGATTTGATTTTCAAACAAACAATGATTGGCAAAAAATGTTAGGTAGTAGCAGTAATCTTCCTTTTTTAGGTCAACTACGAGACTTTATTTCGGCACAAATCATTACAATGGAATCGTTTCCTTGTAAACCTGTACATAAGATTTAAAAAATTCGCGCAACTACTCCGTTTAAAAATATGGGATCTTCTAGTGGTAAGCCTATATCTGGTGTTACTGCACATCAGACAGTTGTTTCAGATTCAATTGTTTGCCAATTTTGTAATCAAAAACATCATCTTGTCTCTTGTGATTTATTTTAATCACAGAAGTGGAGCAATAAATGGAAATTTCTGAATTCCTACGGTCTTTGTCTTAATTGTTTCGGTCCTCACCTTAATTGGGAATGCTCTGGTATTAGTAAGTGCTCACACTGCAACGAAAAGCATCACACCATTATGCACAGAGGGGATAAGTCCAGCTCTACATCTGTCTCTGCTAAAAATAAGCAAACAAAATCTGCAAATAACTTAACGAACTCCTTTACTGTACAAAACCAAGCTCAGACTTCTTCAGAGTCTAGTGTGAATGTACAGTAATGTACTAGTAATAAAATCGTCTCACCTAAGGTACTTTTAGCTACTGCTCGTGTTTTCGTGTATGCCACTAATGGATCTCGCATATTGGTATGAGCTCTTGTTGTTCAGTGCTCACAGAGTTGTCTTATTACTTAATTTCTCTGTGATATGCTGCATTTAAAACCAAGATCAGTTAGTACGACTCTGTCAGGAGTGGGTGGACTGATTTTCATGGACGCTAGTAAATCAGTTGCCTTCAAATTTAGGCCTTATTTTGAGTCTGGTTTTGAGCACTTTGTTGATGCGTTAGTCGTGCTAAAAATTTCTTTCTACGAACCACCTCTAGGTAGTCGTTTGGCAAATTTAGATTATGGAAAGGATGTAATTCTAGCAGATCCAGAATTTTACAGTTTGAATAAAATTTATATCTTGTTAGATGCATCCATTCATGCAATTATTATCGTTCAGGAAGTTCGCAAATTACCCCCTGACTACCCAATTACCTTTGCTTTGCAAATTTGTTGGTTGTTATCGGGTCAGATGCCCTTCGGTTCAGGATCAACCTTGTCACAAAAATTACTAATTATGGTTAATGTTGAGGAAACTTAGCTTAATGAGTTAGTTCAGTGGTTTTTGATTATTGAGGAACCTCTCAAGCCTCGAAAAATTTTTAGTAAGGACAAGATAGCCTGTAATGAGATTTTTATCAATTCACTACCCTGAAGACTAGTACCCGTGTCTTTCACTTTATTGTAGGCTACGTTTCTTGTAAGTGCCACAAAATACCTAGTGATTACCCCTGCTGATTGGAAGGTAAACTAAGCGCAGCATGAATCCACATTAGCTTGTTGTGCTTAATAAAGTCTTGCCTCTTTACTTTTGCCCTGCTTAGGCTTTTCTTCTCGCTTCTTTTTATGCTTGTTTAAATACTCAACAGCTTTTACTGCCAGCTTCGTGTATTGTATCCCCTGTTTTGTGAAATAAGAACCAAGCTGTACGTTTGCTATATTTTTCGTGGTAGTGGCAGCTTACGCATTTAAAGCACAGCTTTTATTAGTCCTTTTTTTAACAGTCATGAAATACGTTACCATACCCTTGACATTTGAGACACTTTGTTAGAACCAGCTTTTTCTTGACACATCACAAGGCAAATTCTCTGAATTCTCCTTCTTTAATGATGCTGTCCAAAACTCTGATCTCAAGCGTCAAATTTTGTGCAGTCATCACCAACGTTTTTCCGGCCACTACTAACTCTTCTACATAATGAGTCAATATTCTGACATCCTTAACTTCTCTGGCTTTAAGAAGCAAGTCTCTTTTTAAAGTGGCAATAAAACTTTGAACCACTAATCTGGTGTTTTTATGGTTGGAGCATGTTATGACTAGCTTGAGTATTATGGTAAAGTTTTGTCTACTTTTAATCTTTATTGATAAATGTATGTAGTACAGTAAAACAAAAACTTAAAAAACGATTGAAAAAAAGAAAATAGTTCAGTACTCATGATGGTTGAACTTCGTAAGTACTGTATTTATGCACAAAGTTCTCATAAAGTTTAACCATCGTAAGTCCTAAACTGATTTTTTTTTTTTTTTTTTTTCAAGTTTTTATTTAACTAAACTACACAGATGCAGTTCTTATTCTTATGAAGGTCCGTTCTTTCAATGGGTTTCACGACCCCCTTGTTACCATGAGAAATTGTGTTTTTTTATTTTATGTTTTTTGACACACATCTCATGTTTAGTTATTTTTCAGGACTTATCTCGTATTTTAAGAACTTTGTTTTTACCGCGAGTTCCATGACCCATTCATACCCCCTAGTTTGTTTCTTTTAATTTAAAACTTTTTTTTTTTATTTTCTGTATTTT
>NW_019384277.1:0-36622 GCF_000648655.2 Copidosoma floridanum | reverse complement strand
TTTTTCATTTTATTTCATTTTTTTATGTCTTTTTGATTTCATTCCTTTTTTTAAATTTTATTTTTTAATATTATTTTTTATACTCTTATTCCTTTTATTTTTCTTTCCAATTCTCACTTATTTGTTCCTTTTTTTAACAATTCCTTTGCCTTTTTCGATCTTGATTTTCAAAGGACTTGAACCCATTTTAACTAAATTTAAAAAACAAACAAATTCTTAAACTATTGTTTTAGTTATCGCTTACACGTATAAACTGAACATTTAAACGCACATTGCACCTACAGAAAATTACTTTCAGAAAATTTGTATTACTTACTATATTATCACTTAATATACGTTCCATATAATTATATCCTGTGGTAATTACTAATATTCCTATACATAACATTTATGCTATAAAATTTGACGTTTAATATGTTTTAAATATTTTAACATTGAATTTAAAGCTCATCAAAAGAGCTTTTCTTTTTGTATTTTAGTAAATTTTTATTACTTCTTAGAGTAAAGTTACGATGAACAGAGTTACACTATCTTCAACGTACTTTTTCAGCATTTATTTCTTATCCTGCTTTTTACTTCAAGGCAAATATTTAGAATAAGAACAAAAATCTAAAAAAAATTATTCGTTGATGTCTGATCTCCATTTTCAAAATATGTTCTTGTTTCAGAAGAATTTTGAAAAAAATGTGAGCGATTCTTAAAGACGTGGCTTAGAAAAATCTGACGTTAATCTCTGTTATTAAAATACGCAGATTAATGTTAAATTTTTTGATATGCTATTACTTAACTCCACGAGTTCTATGTCACTGTGCGAGACGTCGCAGGTGCTGCATCTTTCTGCTCAGGTTAGATATTTCTTCGGTCCCCCAGTAGCACAAACGCTGACTTTCTCTAGCAGACCTTTTCGGCATATACGCGTCACACCATTCCTTGACACATCGTATATTGCCGTTCACCAGACCCTTGACCTTCACTTAATTTGTGATCTTGTTTGAATCAGCAGGAGGAGGCGTGCTTTTCATGGCTTCCTGCAGTAAGTCTCGACTATGATTTGCCACATTCCACCTGGCATCGCGTCTTTGGATCACTCCACCTGAGCTATCATAACAATCCTTGTTCATCACGGAGCTTGCATACTGGTGATAACTGGCCAAGTAGTCGTTTAGGAGTCGTTTGTAAGACACCCGTGCTGCCATTTGTGATGACACCAGCTTACAATCAATTATGATGACCCAGGTCGCCTGAACGTCGATGAACCATCAGAGTTCATGATAATAGGATCTATCCTTGTGGCCATCTCTATCACCACCTACCCCCTGAAATCAGTTCTTAGCTCTATCCAAGCGATAGCCTTGGATTTCACGTAGCCGGCCTAGGCTATGTCATTACTTTCCCCATACTCTCCCCGTGCACGCCAATTACGTCCTTAAGAACGGCAAGCCGTACCCTAAAGATGCCAGTCGCAATGTTGGGGAATATGTTACAACTTATTAAGGTCACCCTTCGACCCCTGATCCACACAAACTTCTCTCCACCTCTGGTGTCAGAAACAGAGAACATGTCGCTAAGGATTAGAATGGCCGCACACCCAGTCCTGTTAATGTACCATCTGTGAACATTTAGAGCAAGTTCACAACGCAGTCACAAAGAGCGATCCAGAAAATCAAGCGCGAGCATGGTCCTATCGATGTTTACTTGCGAGATAACCACCATTTATGCTGGGCCGTCCCTGCTGATGATAATGCCCACATCCTTCAGCACATAGCAGTCAGTCCTAGAAACGTGTCCAGTGTCCGTTTGGTCCACGTTCTCACACAAGTAGCAGCCAACTTTTTTTTAAAGCAGATACATGCTACGTGGCCCTTCTTCTCACACTTCCAGCATGCCCCAGCCCTGCCAGGCCCACCACGATGCCTCGCAATAAGGCCGAGACCAAGGAACCTAGAGCAGAGTTAAAGTTGTCAAGAGTTGGAGTAGCTACTGCAAGTGTCTCGACTAAGGTGATATAATATTCTCTCACAATGGAAAAAGACAGTTGCACAACCACGTCGAGAGCCCCCCTCCACCGAAAAAGTCAACTAGTGCCGATTTAAGTACGTAGTTCGTCCACTAGTCTTTTTTTTGTGGAGAGAGGGTAAATGCAATAAGGCACACCGCAAAAAGAGCAGTAGTGTGGAACTTGGTCAATTTTTTTTATAAGAACACCCATACCCACTAAAACCCCCCCCCATGCCGCGTGGCTTTTGATCCACCCTAAGATCGCCGTAGCATTACTTTAGGGTGGAGCCATCAGGGAGACCATCGCGTCTCACAGCATTAACAAGCTCACTATCCACCAATTGCTAAAGATGCTGACGCTCTTGAGTCCTTAAAAGGATTTGGGGTCCCTGAGAACCAGCACCCTTTCCAGCGCTTCATAGTAGGCCGCTAATTTAGCAAGCACCACTATAAGCATGATGCTTTTCCTTGCTGATAGGTAAAGAGTTTCCAGCGCTGCGTAAAACCACATAAGCCTGCCTTTCAACTCAAAGCCTTTTTGCCGTATTTCTGTGCTGCTTGGGCCTTACCTCTAGCCTTTTCTAGCGCTTATCTAAATAAAAGGCAGCTCCCAATGCCTGCTTCATACTTGTTGTCCGTCGTCGGGTAAAGAAAGCAACGTGCTGGGACTGGACACTTTTCCTTTTGGTGGTTTTAGCTTCCACACCAGAAGCAAAGCTTGGATTTGTTTTTTCTTCTACAGTTGCCTGAGACGTGTCCATATCTAAGGCATTTATAACATCTTGTTACTTAAATTCTTCTTCGAATTTGGCAGCTTACGAAGCCAACTCATAACCTGCCTTCCTCTTCTACTTGTCTGGCAGTTGCTTCGTCCGCCTTTATCAACGCAAGCCTCTGTCCTGTCATTTGGCTTTAAGAGATCTCCTTCTGGCTCCTGGCTCTTAAGTCCAAAAGTCCTAGCAAAAGCCTCTTTAACCTTATCTTTCTTTACAATAGCATCCAGATCTCAGGCCTTTAATGTCAATTTTTTGTTGCTCATTTTGACAGTACCCTGTCTGGCTACCGACTTTTTAATTTGCTGTGAGGATGCAGTAGCATTTTCTACACCTTTGCCCTTAATAAGTATGTCTCCTTATTTTGTAGTAAAAACACTTTGGACTGCCACATTAGCCTTATCAGGGTTAAATTTGGCCTTCATCGTCCTCCACACCTTTGTAATAGTCTGCCCTTCGGCCATCTTTACTACTACTGTTGTTGTCGCGTCTACTTTTTTCTTCCGGCTTGTTTTTTTGTTTAGGAGAACTTATTTTTGTTTGCCACTGTCTGTTTTTTTTTTTTTTTTTTTGGAGGCATGGATTGCTAGCGTTTTTCAGAGCTGTCGATGGACTCCTGTTTCTTTTACTTCGTTCTATTTCCTTTAGGGCAATGATCATGGTTTTTTTCTGTACCTGCCGTAGGAACGTATCTCGCCTTTGTTCCCTACACTGCAGGAATTTAAATGACAACTTTCAAGCGTTTGCATACACTTATTCTTCGTGAAGAAAGCCTTTTTTTAGCACCTCTGCCTCTTGAAGGTGTTTAAGCTTTGAGCCCATTCTTAGCAGCGTTTGCTCTGTTGCGACGTACTTATTGTTGATTCATTGTAGCGTCCCTGTTATATTTTTTGTTGCTAACTGGACTTCATCAGCCAATTGCTGTCACTTCAATCTAAACTTAGCACCATCTTCTTCTAGAAAGGCAAGCTCTTCATGGGTCTAGTGGCTAAATACCGATACATTGCTGTCCTCGGTGTTGTTAGTGCCTATGCTTGACAGGTTTCCTCTTTGCTCTTTGTCCGTTAAAAAGGGCCATAAAAAATTAAGAAGTCTCTGATGGCTACAAGACACGTCTTTGTATACCCCTCCAAAATCCGTAGGGCCTGCGACAGTGACCCAGGTTTTCATCGGATCGGAACTGCAATGCGGATTCCTTTAGAGAAGTTACCGCCTGGGGTACAAGTTTTGCATCGACATTTTTTACATTGGCATCCTTTTTTAAGTCATACTGACCCGCAGGGGCCAGCACTACCCCTTCTGTCTAAATACTGACACGTTGCTGTCCTCGGTGTCGTTGGTGCCTATGTTTAACAGGCTTCCTCTTCGTCCTTTGTCCGTTAGAAAGGGCCATAAAACGATAAGCAGTCTCTGATGGCCATGAGGCACGTCTTTGTGATCCCCCCCCCAGAATCCGTGGGGCCTGCGGCAGTCACCCAAGCTTTCACTGGATTAGAACTGCCGGCAGATTCCCTCAGAGAGGTTACCTCCTGGGGTACAAGTTTTGCATCAACGTTTTTGATATTAGCATATTTTTTAAAGTAGTAAGCGTAGTAGTAGTAGTAGTAGTATTAGTAGTAGTAGTAGTAGTAGTAGTAGTAGTAGTAGTAGTAGTAGTAGTAGTAGTAGTAGTAGTAGTAGTAGTAGTAGTAGTAGTAGTAGTAGTAGTAGTAGTAGTAGTAGTAGTAGTAGTAGTAGTAGTAGTAGTAGTAGTAGTAGTAGTAGTAGTAGTAGTAGTAGTAGTAGTAGTAGTAGTAGTAGTAGTAGTAGTAGTAGTAGTAGTAGTAGTAGTAGTAGTAGTAGTAGTAGTAGTAGTAGTAGTAGTAGTAGTAGTAGTAGTAGTAGTAGTAGTAGTAGTAGTAGTAGTAGTAGTAGTAGTAGTAGTAGTAGTAGTAGTAGTAGTAGTAGTAGTAGTAGTAGTAGTAGTAGTAGTAGTAGTAGTAGTAGTAGTAGTAGTAGTAGTAGTAGTAGTAGTAGTAGTAGTAGTAGTAGTAGTAGTAGTAGTAGTAGTAGTAGTAGTAGTAGTAGTAGTAGTAGTAGTAGTAGTAGTAGTAGTAGTAGTAGTAGTAGTAGTAGTAGTAGTAGTAGTAGTAGTAGTAGTAGTAGTAGTAGTAGTAGTAGTAGTAGTAGTAGTAGTAGTAGTAGTAGTAGTAGTAGTAGTAGTAGTAGTAGTAGTAGTAGTAGTAGTAGTAGTAGTAGTAGTAGTAGTAGTAGTAGTAGTAGTAGTAGTAGTAGTAGTAGTAGTAGTAGTAGTAGTAGTAGTAGTAGTAGTAGTAGTAGTAGTAGTAGTAGTAGTAGTAGTAGTAGTAGTAGTAGTAGTAGTAGTAGTAGTAGTAGTAGTAGTAGTAGTAGTAGTAGTAGTAGTAGTAGTAGTAGTAGTAGTAGTAGTAGTAGTAGTAGTAGTAGTAGTAGTAGTAGTAGTAGTAGTAGTAGTAGTAGTAGTAGTAGTAGTAGTAGTAGTAGTAGTAGTAGTAGTAGTAGTAGTAGTAGTAGTAGTAGTAGTAGTAGTAGTAGTAGTAGTAGTAGTAGTAGTAGTAGTAGTAGTAGTAGTAGTAGTAGTAGTAGTAGTAGTAGTAGTAGTAGTAGTAGTAGTAGTAGTAGTAGTAGTAGTAGTAGTAGTAGTAGTAGTAGTAGTAGTAGTAGTAGTAGTAGTAGTAGTAGTAGTAGTAGTAGTAGTAGTAGTAGTAGTAGTAGTAGTAGTAGTAGTAGTAGTAGTAGTAGTAGTAGTAGTAGTAGTAGTAGTAGTAGTAGTAGTAGTAGTAGTAGTAGTAGTAGTAGTAGTAGTAGTAGTAGTAGTAGTAGTAGTAGTAGTAGTAGTAGTAGTAGTAGTAGTAGTAGTAGTAGTAGTAGTAGTAGTAGTAGTAGTAGTAGTAGTAGTAGTAGTAGTAGTAGTAGTAGTAGTAGTAGTAGTAGTAGTAGTAGTAGTAGTAGTAGTAGTAGTAGTAGTAGTAGTAGTAGTAGTAGTAGTAGTAGTAGTAGTAGTAGTAGTAGTAGTAGTAGTAGTAGTAGTAGTAGTAGTAGTAGTAGTAGTAGTAGTAGTAGTAGTAGTAGTAGTAGTAGTAGTAGTAGTAGTAGTAGTAGTAGTAGTAGTAGTAGTAGTAGTAGTAGTAGTAGTAGTAGTAGTAGTAGTAGTAGTAGTAGTAGTAGTAGTAGTAGTAGTAGTAGTAGTAGTAGTAGTAGTAGTAGTAGTAGTAGTAGTAGTAGTAGTAGTAGTAGTAGTAGTAGTAGTAGTAGTAGTAGTAGTAGTAGTAGTAGTAGTAGTAGTAGTAGTAGTAGTAGTAGTAGTAGTAGTAGTAGTAGTAGTAGTAGTAGTAGTAGTAGTAGTAGTAGTAGTAGTAGTAGTAGTAGTAGTAGTAGTAGTAGTAGTAGTAGTAGTAGTAGTAGTAGTAGTAGTAGTAGTAGTAGTAGTAGTAGTAGTAGTAGTAGTAGTAGTAGTAGTAGTAGTAGTAGTAGTAGTAGTAGTAGTAGTAGTAGTAGTAGTAGTAGTAGTAGTAGTAGTAGTAGTAGTAGTAGTAGTAGTAGTAGTAGTAGTAGTAGTAGTAGTAGTAGTAGTAGTAGTAGTAGTAGTAGTAGTAGTAGTAGTAGTAGTAGTAGTAGTAGTAGTAGTAGTAGTAGTAGTAGTAGTAGTAGTAGTAGTAGTAGTAGTAGTAGTAGTAGTAGTAGTAGTAGTAGTAGTAGTAGTAGTAGTAGTAGTAGTAGTAGTAGTAGTAGTAGTAGTAGTAGTAGTAGTAGTAGTAGTAGTAGTAGTAGTAGTAGTAGTAGTAGTAGTAGTAGTAGTAGTAGTAGTAGTAGTAGTAGTAGTAGTAGTAGTAGTAGTAGTAGTAGTAGTAGTAGTAGTAGTAGTAGTAGTAGTAGTAGTAGTAGTAGTAGTAGTAGTAGTAGTAGTAGTAGTAGTAGTAGTAGTAGTAGTAGTAGTAGTAGTAGTAGTAGTAGTAGTAGTAGTAGTAGTAGTAGTAGTAGTAGTAGTAGTAGTAGTAGTAGTAGTAGTAGTAGTAGTAGTAGTAGTAGTAGTAGTAGTAGTAGTAGTAGTAGTAGTAGTAGTAGTAGTAGTAGTAGTAGTAGTAGTAGTAGTAGTAGTAGTAGTAGTAGTAGTAGTAGTAGTAGTAGTAGTAGTAGTAGTAGTAGTAGTAGTAGTAGTAGTAGTAGTAGTAGTAGTAGTAGTAGTAGTAGTAGTAGTAGTAGTAGTAGTAGTAGTAGTAGTAGTAGTAGTAGTAGTAGTAGTAGTAGTAGTAGTAGTAGTAGTAGTAGTAGTAGTAGTAGTAGTAGTAGTAGTAGTAGTAGTAGTAGTAGTAGTAGTAGTAGTAGTAGTAGTAGTAGTAGTAGTAGTAGTAGTAGTAGTAGTAGTAGTAGTAGTAGTAGTAGTAGTAGTAGTAGTAGTAGTAGTAGTAGTAGTAGTAGTAGTAGTAGTAGTAGTAGTAGTAGTAGTAGTAGTAGTAGTAGTAGTAGTAGTAGTAGTAGTAGTAGTAGTAGTAGTAGTAGTAGTAGTAGTAGTAGTAGTAGTAGTAGTAGTAGTAGTAGTAGTAGTAGTAGTAGTAGTAGTAGTAGTAGTAGTAGTAGTAGTAGTAGTAGTAGTAGTAGTAGTAGTAGTAGTAGTAGTAGTAGTAGTAGTAGTAGTAGTAGTAGTAGTAGTAGTAGTAGTAGTAGTAGTAGTAGTAGTAGTAGTAGTAGTAGTAGTAGTAGTAGTAGTAGTAGTAGTAGTAGTAGTAGTAGTAGTAGTAGTAGTAGTAGTAGTAGTAGTAGTAGTAGTAGTAGTAGTAGTAGTAGTAGTAGTAGTAGTAGTAGTAGTAGTAGTAGTAGTAGTAGTAGTAGTAGTAGTAGTAGTAGTAGTAGTAGTAGTAGTAGTAGTAGTAGTAGTAGTAGTAGTAGTAGTAGTAGTAGTAGTAGTAGTAGTAGTAGTAGTAGTAGTAGTAGTAGTAGTAGTAGTAGTAGTAGTAGTAGTAGTAGTAGTAGTAGTAGTAGTAGTAGTAGTAGTAGTAGTAGTAGTAGTAGTAGTAGTAGTAGTAGTAGTAGTAGTAGTAGTAGTAGTAGTAGTAGTAGTAGTAGTAGTAGTAGTAGTAGTAGTAGTAGTAGTAGTAGTAGTAGTAGTAGTAGTAGTAGTAGTAGTAGTAGTAGTAGTAGTAGTAGTAGTAGTAGTAGTAGTAGTAGTAGTAGTAGTAGTAGTAGTAGTAGTAGTAGTAGTAGTAGTAGTAGTAGTAGTAGTAGTAGTAGTAGTAGTAGTAGTAGTAGTAGTAGTAGTAGTAGTAGTAGTAGTAGTAGTAGTAGTAGTAGTAGTAGTAGTAGTAGTAGTAGTAGTAGTAGTAGTAGTAGTAGTAGTAGTAGTAGTAGTAGTAGTAGTAGTAGTAGTAGTAGTAGTAGTAGTAGTAGTAGTAGTAGTAGTAGTAGTAGTAGTAGTAGTAGTAGTAGTAGTAGTAGTAGTAGTAGTAGTAGTAGTAGTAGTAGTAGTAGTAGTAGTAGTAGTAGTAGTAGTAGTAGTAGTAGTAGTAGTAGTAGTAGTAGTAGTAGTAGTAGTAGTAGTAGTAGTAGTAGTAGTAGTAGTAGTAGTAGTAGTAGTAGTAGTAGTAGTAGTAGTAGTAGTAGTAGTAGTAGTAGTAGTAGTAGTAGTAGTAGTAGTAGTAGTAGTAGTAGTAGTAGTAGTAGTAGTAGTAGTAGTAGTAGTAGTAGTAGTAGTAGTAGTAGTAGTAGTAGTAGTAGTAGTAGTAGTAGTAGTAGTAGTAGTAGTAGTAGTAGTAGTAGTAGTAGTAGTAGTAGTAGTAGTAGTAGTAGTAGTAGTAGTAGTAGTAGTAGTAGTAGTAGTAGTAGTAGTAGTAGTAGTAGTAGTAGTAGTAGTAGTAGTAGTAGTAGTAGTAGTAGTAGTAGTAGTAGTAGTAGTAGTAGTAGTAGTAGTAGTAGTAGTAGTAGNCTCTTCGTCCTTTGTCCGTTAGACAAGGCCATGGAACGTTTAGCAGTCCCTGTTGGCCATGAGACACGTCTTTGTGGCCCCCCCCAGAATCCGTGGGGCCTGCGTCAGTCACCCGGGCTTTTACCGGATTGGAACTGATGGTGGATTCCCTCAGAGAGGTTACCGCCTGGGGTACCTGTTTTACATCGACGTTTTTCATTTTGGCATCGTTATATTGTCGTACTGACCCGCGAAGGCCAGCACTACCCTTTTTTCTAAAAATAAGTATTTGGAAAGGGTTAAAACCAGGGCTGCAGCCCTCTCTGTCACCAGAGAAGACCGCTACTTGCTCGGGCCGGCCGGGAGTCGCCACTCTCCCTCAGTCCCACCCACGGAGACTGCCCTGGCGTTGAGTAACAAGTTTAAGAATAATGTTTGTGTGTATTGTATGTATTTGTTGATACACAACGGTCATCCTAGCGAGACGAGCGGCAGGCGTACAGTCCCGAGATCGCGCAGACAACCCAACAAAACGGGCTGGCGTAAGGCACTAAGGTGCCGCCATATAGCCTCCTCAGTGGTAGTAAGCCTAGAATAGTCGGCCCACCACGTCTTTTTTGTTCATGAGGCGTACAGCCATATCAGATGTGGTTACCCAGACTTACCCGGGCCTCATCATCCGGCTTCACCCATCGCCGGGCTCCCAACGCAAGCCCGGAAAAGGACCCGCCACACGCAGCCCAGAACGATCCGTAAGTGTCCCTGTGTTTGTTTAGTAAGAGTGTGTGATGCATGTATCTGAGAAGAATGTTCTAACCGCCGCTTACTTCTATACACGACGGGTGCTAGTTTTTGTTGGCCCGCATCAAGCAATGGAGTGCCACCCACGGAAGCAGCAAAAAGCGAAGACCAAGGAGCACAAGCAGAGCCGGCCCATGCATCCACACCGACGGAGGCATGGGGCACTAGTCCCCCGTCCACATCGCCGCAGATACACACGCCAACGCCACACACGCCCCCCGATCCACGCCCCCGACCACCACCAGAGAGATCAACCCCAACTGCCCATCGTCACCTCTTATTTTAAGAGGATGCCCCTATCCGCCACCCGGGGAAGCGCCCGGTATGGAGAAACTAGCGAAAACCCCACCCGGTAGTAGTAGTAGTAGTAGTAGTAGTACTAGAAGAAGTAGTAGTAAAAGTAGTAGTAGTAGTAGTAGTAGTAGAAGAAGTAGTAGTTGTAGTAGTAGAAGAAGTATTTTTTTCTTTTTTTTTTTATTGTGTAGGGAGGGAAAATGAATTAAGGAAAACCACAGGGACTGCAGTAGTGTGAAACTCAGTAGATTTTTTTTATTAGATGACCCATATCTACTAAACCCCTTCCCCCATGCCGCGTGGCTTTAGTTCCACCCCGGAAACACATAAGCTTTACTTCAGGGTGAAGCCACCAGGGAGGCAATCGTGTTTCACAGCATTAACGAGCTGACTCACCACCATCTGCTGTAGGTGCCAGTTTTTTCGAGTCCTGAAAAGGACTTGGGTTCCCTAAAGATTGGCAGTCTATCTCTAGCGCTTTAACATTCGTTGCTTTCTCATGCTGCCGCCTAAAGGGCAGCCTCGGCGTCCTGCGCGGCAGCTAATTCCTTTTTGTTTTTGCGACGGACCACTGGCCCGACGTAACCGTCCACCGCCCTCAACCTCTCTTCGATGCAAAGCATTTTAGAGATGACGTTTTCGGGAGTGGTCGTCACGCTTAGCTTGTCCACTTGTTGCTGGCGTTCACGGTGCTATCTCTTGCACACGAAAAACGTATGTTCAACGGTATTATCCACCGCGGGGCAATGACCACATCTGAAGAATGCTTCTACCACCACTTGATGGAGATAGGCATCGAATTGACCATGTCCAGAGAGGAATTAAGTGAGGTAATAATTTACCTCTGCGTGCCCTCTCTCCACCCATGGTAGCAGGTCGGGGATCAGCCGGTACGTTTATCTACTCACACTAGCCTGATCCTAATCCTGTTGCCACGTCGTCAACGTTTTCTTCTGCCTGTCACCATCACTTCCGTCACTAAAACCTAAGAACTTGCTTTGATGTTCCAGTACAAGCAACACAACAGGAATCGTTCGTGCTATTACCATAACAGCAGCAGAAGAAACTGAGCGGTAGATGAATGCAATCCTTAGAGATCCGACGCGCTGCACCAAAATGAGGTGCTCTCGAACGCCCCGTCTCGCAACCGTATTCGCCCACACCTCCGCGCCGAACAGCAGTATCAAGATAAAGACCGACGCCAGAAGCCGTCTTTCGGCCTCTCATGGGCCTCCAACGTTCGGCATTAAGCTTGTTAGCGCTCTCACATCTTTTGTGGCTTTGTCGGCTGCTTTCTTAATGTACCCCCAGAAGGTAAGCCGTGAGTCAACACACCTCCAGGTAGTGCACAACCAGATTTGCGTTAATTGCGTCACCCACAACGCTTAGGCGAAAGTCCTCGCAGAACTTCTTTTTCCTAGTAAGGATGACCATCTCCGTCTTGTCAATTACAAGTACAAAATCGTGATCCCGCAGCCACTCCAAAACTATCGCGACCGTCCACCAAATTGAGCGCTCGGCCGCTTCTTGGGATCTTGCTGAGACGTGCAGTGCTATGTCATCAGCAAAACCCGTCAGCTTTACTTCCGGAGTCATTTCAAGGCGCAAGAGTTTATCGTAGACCAGGTTTCATGATTTAGGGCCAACAGCAGAGCCCTGTGCGACTCCTGACGTCAGGTGCCTCTCTCTGGGTCCATCCCTTGTGTCCTACCAGAGAACACAATCCTGGAGATAGCTATCCAGTATCTTTCTAAGGTATTTCGGTATATTGTGGCGCCTTAAAGCCCTCATCATGTCTGACCATTTGGCCGAGATAAGGTGTATCTAATGTCAAGAGTCACCAAGACACAGGCACTTCTCGTCTCATGTGAGAGTTTCCATGCCTTCTTTACTGACTTTAATACCCCAGCCACAGCCATTACTGTCGATCATCCCCCTCAAAACCCATACTGATTGTCCAAAAGACTGACTTCTCCCCTTAGACAGGTTTGTATCAGCTTCTCGATCATTTTGCTGGCATTATCCAGTATGCACAAAAGTTGGAGTGATGACGGGACCAAGGAGGCGGTTTACCCTTGTCTAGAAAGACAAGTCTAGATTTTCTACCGCTCGCTAAACAGTCCGTTGCTTAAAGTCGCATTAAATTTGTCCAGCAAAACGTGTGGTTCTTTTGCGGCTATGACATTGAGGACTTTGGATGGCACCCTGACGTCCGTAATACCACCGACCTCAATTTATTGAGGGTAAAGAGAGGCTCTTTTCCCACACTTATGTTCTCCCGCCTTTTCTCGGGATGCTTTGGAAAGAGACAAGAGACCACCCTCTCCAAGAAGGAAGGCTCCATCGGTGCCACTGGGTCTAAGTCGCACAGTCTTTTTAGCGCGATTTAGTAGCTCAGGCCCCACGTTTTTTTATCTACATCAGCGATGAGTTCGCGCTAGCATCGGTTCTTGCTCACCTTGATCTCCCGCACCAGGATACTTTTTGGTTTTCTGTACGCGGTAACAGCCACCTCTGCGTCTTGACGATTTCCGTGTTGCTGTACAAGATGGCATAGGCACTGTGCCTCCTCGCGCAGGCTTGCAATTTGTTAGGTCAGCCAGTAGCATAAACGCTGGTCCTGTCTTGTGGTTTTTTTGGCATACACGCGTTACACCACTCCCTGGCACGTCCTACGGCACTCCCCAAAAGAGCCTTGACTTTCACCTAATTAGTGATCTTTGTTAAATCGGCAGAAGGGGGCGCGCTTGTCCTGGCCTCCCGCAGCAAATCTCAATTGAGCTTCACCACGTTCCAACCAGCTGCGCGCCTTCGAGGTACTCCTCGCAAGTTTGCACCATGCCCTACATCAAGGACAAAGCTGACGTATTGGTGATAACTAGCCGTATAGTTCTCCAGAACAAGCCAGTTAGACATTCGCGCCTTTATTTGTGATGACGCTAGTGTAAGCTTGATGATCGTGCCCGGTTTCCGGTTCGCCTGAACGTTGCGGAACTTCCAGAGTCTATGACAATAAGATCCAGCCTTGCAGCCATCTCTAGCACTGCCTGCCCCCTGAAGTCGGTTTTCGGCTTCTCTCAAGTAATGGCCTTAGAGTTAAAGTCAGCGGCCAGGATTATGTCGCCATTTTCCCTGCGCACACGAATAGCATCCTGGAGTTTGGCAAGCCGCCCTCTGAAGACGCCGATTAGAATGTTAGGGGGAATGTAGGAGCTCACACAGAATACACTTTTACTCCTGATCCACACGAAACCGTCTCCACCTCCGGTATCCGATACGGGGAACTTGTTGCTGCGAATCAGGATGGCCACGCATCTAGTCCTGTCGCAGTACCAGCCCCAACATGGTAACGTGCGGGATGGCTTATTTATGAAGAGCAAGTCCACACCCTGAGCACGGGAGAACTGGTTCAGAAGATCATGCTCAAGCACGGTCCTATCAAGGTTTGCCTGCAGAATCACTGCCATTTCCGCCGAGCTGCTCCTGCAGACGCCTGGAGCGCTTGGCACCCAGCAGTCCTGGCAACGGTGTCTGGCTTTGGGATCAGGTTCTTGCACAGGAAATAGCTCACTGCTCTTTTGGAGCAGTTTCTTGCCACGTGGCTTTTTTCACCTCACCTTCTGCTTGCCCCAGTCCTGTTAGGTCCATTAGATTGCCGCGCAATGTGGCCAATGCCCAGGCACCTGAAGCAACGCTCAACTTTGTACTTTGGGCGCATTCTGCAGTTCACCCAGCCTAGCCTCATGTGTTTCCTCTTGTCTGAAATCGGGGCCGCCGTCGCAGGCACCTGGACATAGGCTATGCAGTTCCCTCTGAATTTTCCAGAGGAGAGCCGCACAGCCAAGCCAGGAGCCACCCCCTTGGCAAAGCAGCCCCTTACTGCCACCTCGGCGTCCTTCTTAGTCACCGTTAGGTCAACGTCCCTGATCTCCCAGGTCAGGCACGGGGCGAGTGTTCGCACGCCGCCCATATCCACCACAGCACTTTTTATTGCCTCGACGAATGCATCGTGGTGCTTGGGCGTGGTGTTTCTCAGTTCGACGAGGACACCTATCGTCCTCGTCTTCCTTATGGACTTCACGGGGTTTCCGATTTTTCTCTTAGGGGTTTGGTCCCCTCCACTTTTTCCTTATGTTTTCTTTACCTTAGTTCATGCAGCCTCTTTGACTGGACTGTCAAACGCTAGTCTTCTGTGTGTAGCTGAGTTCCAGCCCCTATTGCCCTTTTCAGCGCCTTTTCTGGCATCGTCTTTGGACTTCAGATTTCTGCTCCTTGCCCTCGTTGCCACTTGACCTTTTTACCCTCCACCGATGTTGTGTGCGGAGGTGGCTCCTTGGCTTCGTCTATCCGCGCCTGGTATCGCTCAAGGGCGTCTACGGCCGCGACCGCCAACCCGACGTTAACCTTTATGGTCTTTACCGTAATGGGGTGCTTTGCCGCAACCGTACTTAGCTCCAAAACTGCCTTGACAAGGGTGTCAAACGTCATGTGCGTGCCCTCGTTAAGCTCAGATTTCTGGCCAATATTGGCTACACCAGTAGAGTCAAAACTAAGTGCCTTTACGTCAGCCTGCTTCTCTCTCTGCTCCTCAGTCCTCTTCCTCGTGGTTAGTTAAGTATTGTCCATATCTGCAACATAAATGCTTTATTCAAAGATCCCTACAGACCCATCTAGATCACTCAGCCAGTGGAGGCTGCTGTCTTCCCCCCCCCCCCCAACACATACCCAAAGCGTGGTTCCAGACCAGGTAGGTAACCTCTAATATAGCACACCCTCCCACGCTAGCCCACCTCCACTCCTTCGAGCATTACGCCCCTACCAAGAATTAATCCACTCTCGAGAGAGTTTCCGGCAGACACCACGTGGCAGAACGCACTCACCACGCTGGAGAAGCCAGGCAGCCAAGGCAAGCCAGCAACGCCAGGCCAGTAATTCCACCAGCTAAAGCAAAGCTTCGTCGAGCCAAGAAAGCGCAGGAGCCGAGCAGAAGCTACACCACCGCCACACTATCCCAGCCCAACAAGCTCCCACTGGGGCAGCAATCCTGGGTGGGGTTTTCTCTAGTTTCTCCATAGCGGGCGCTTCCCCAGGTGGTGAATAGGGGCATCCTCTTAAAATATGAGGTGACGATGGGCAGCTGGGGTGGCTCTCTGTGGTGGTGGTCGAGGGCATAAATCGGAAGGCGTGCGTGGCATTAGCTTGTGTATCTGTGGCAGTGTGGACGGGGGACTAGTGCCCCATGTCTCCATTGGTGTGCATGCATGGGCCGGCTCTGCTTGTGCTCCTTGTTCTTTGCTTTTTGCTGCTTCCGTGGGTGGCACTCCATTGCTTGATGCGGAACAACAAAAACTAGCACCTGTCGTGTATAAAAGTAAGCGGTAGTTAAAACATTTTTCTCAGATACATGCATCACACTCTCACTAAACAAACACAAAGACACTAACGACTTGTTCTGGGTTGCGTGTAGCGGGTCCTTTTCCGGGCTTGCATTAAAGGCCTGGCAGCGAGTAAAGCCGGATGATGAGGCCCAGATAAGTCTGGGTAACCACATCTGATATGGATGTCCGCCTCATAAAAAAAAAAGACGTGGTGGGCCGACTAATCTAGGCTTACTACCACTGAGGAGGCTATATGGCGGCACCTTAGTGCCTTACGCCAGCCCGTTTTGTTGGGTTGTCTGGGCAGTCGTGGGACTGTACACCTGCCACTCGCCTCGCTGGGATGACCGTTGTGTACCAATATATATATACATTACACACAAACACTATTCTTACACTTGTTACTCAACGCCAGGGCAGTCTCCGCGGGTGGGACTGAGGAAAAGTGGAGACTCCGGGCCGGCCCTAGCAAGTATCGGTTCTCTCTGGTAACAGAGAGGGCTGCTGCCCTGGTTTTAACCCTTTTCAAATACTTATTTCTAGAAAAAAAGGTAGTGCTGGCCTTTGCGGGTCCGTACGACACTCAAAAAGATGCTAAAATGAAAATCGTCGATGCAAAACCAGTACCCAAAGCGGTAACCTTTCTGAGGGAATCTGCCAGCAGTTCCGATCCAGTGAAAGCCCAGGTGACTGTCGCAGGCCCCACGGATTCTGGGGGGGGGGGGGACAAAGACGTGTCTCATGGCCAACAGGGACTGCTGAATGTTCCATGACCTTTTTTTTACAGACAATAGAATAAGAGGAAGCCTGTCAAGTATAGGCACTAACGACACCAAGGACAGCAACGTGTCAGTATTTAGCAATCAGACCCGGGAGGAGCTTGCCTTTTTAGAAGAAAGTGTCGATATGCTCAGAATAAAGCGACAGCAAGTTGCTGTAAAATTCAATCAGCAACGGAAGACATTACAGAGACGCCACAAATGATTAACGATAAGCACTGCAACACAGCAAACGCTGTTAAAAATGGGCTTAAAGCGGCGCTTAAGCATCTTTAGGAGGCAGAGATGCTAATAAAAGGCTGTCTTACTAAAAAATATTTGTATACAAATGCTTGGATGTCGTTATTTAAATCCCTGCAGTGGAGGGAAAAAACACGAAATAGTTTTCGACGGCATTAACAGAAAAAAACCTTGAATACTGCCCTAAAAGAAAGAGAACTAAGTTAAAGAAACAGAAGCACATCAGAAAGCCCTGAAAAATGCCAGCAGACTATGTCTTCAAAGAAAAAGAAAACAGGCAGTGGCAAACAAGAAGGAATTCTATTGAATGACAAAACAAGCCAAAAGATAAAAGTGGACGCCACAACAACAGTAGTAGTGGAGATGGCTGAAGGACAGACCTTTGCAACAGTGCTGAAGACTATGAATGTGAACTTTGACCCCGGTTAGGCTAACGTGGCAGTCCAATGTCTTGTTACTACAGAAAAACAAGACATACTTATTAAGGCCAAAGGTGTAGAGAATGCTACTGCATTCTCA
This sequence comes from Copidosoma floridanum, assembly GCF_000648655.2. The sequence continues at coordinate 19,923 of NW_019384277.1, read as the reverse complement.
CAGCGAATTGAAAAATTGGTAGCCGGACAGGGTACTTTCAAAATAAGCGACAGAAAATTGACACTAGAGATCTCAGACCTAGATGCCATTGTTAAGAAAAATGAGGTCAAAAAGGCTTTCGCTCAGACTTTTGGACATCAGAACCAGGAGCCAGAAAGAGCTCTCTTAAAGCCAAATGCCATAGGGCAGAAGCTGGCTTAAATAAAGGTGGACAAAGCATCTGCTAGACAAGTAGAAAAGTAAGGCAGATTACGAGTTGGCTTTGTAAGCTGCCACATTTGAAGAAGAATTGAAGTAACAAAATGTTACATATGCCTTGAATATGGACACGTCTCAGGCAACTGTAAGAACGAAAACAGATTCAAGCTTTGCTTCTGGTGTGGAAGCTCAAACCACCGGAAAGAAGATTGTCCAGGCCCAGCACGGTGCGTCCTTTGCTCAACAACGGAAAACAAGCACGAAGCAGGCAGTGAAAGCTGCCCTTTATTTATAAGAGATCTAAAAGAGGCCAGGGATAAGGCTCAAGCAGGATTAAAATAAGGCAAAAAGGCTTTGAGTTGTAAGACAGGCTTATGTGGACTCACGCTGCGCTGGGTAGTTTTTACCTATCAGCAAGGAAAAGCATTAAGCTTATAGTGGTGCTGGCCAAGTAGAAGGCCTACTATGAAGCCCTTGACAAGGTTCTGGTCCTCAGGGACCCCAAGTCCTTTTTAGGACTCAAGAGCATCAGCACCTCTAGCAATTGGTGGTGAGTTAGCTCGTTAATGCTGTGAGACGCGATGGTCTTCCTGGTAGCTCAATTCTGAAGTAATGCTAATGCGGTTTCGGGGTGGATCGAAAGCTACGCGGCATGGGAGGGGGGGCTTTGTGGGTATAGGTGGTCTAATAAAAAAAATCCACTGAGTCCTACACTACTGCTGTTTCTGCGGTGTGCCTTAATGCATTTTCCCACTCTGCACAAAAAAAAAAAAAAAAAAAAAAAAAAAAAAACTGGGGCAGAAAGACCGCAGTAGCCGTGCGACTAGCCTATTCCTGCTCTGCGGCCACCGCAGTGTTAGCCGATTAAACAGATCTGGTTAAGAATCGGGCCTCCCGTCTCGCAGTCAGTGGAAGCCAAAGACAGCTTGGGTCACTTTGGCACGCAGCCTAGGTATCGCTTTACTGCCCATAATCTCCCTTTGGCCACTCACGGGTGGCACTGCACGGCAAACACGGCAAGCCTTCTGCCCTCAGCTAGGGACTTCTTTTGAGGAGGTCCCAGATATAGCAAAGTAGGTGATGAGGATCTGTTTAAGTGTAGGTGTAATGTTATTTTGTGTCGTGCCGAGCCCCAACCGCTAGCCAGAAAAAGACAACTACCAATCCTTGAATCCTGGTTTCGCAAGAGAGTACCAGCTGGTATGCACTTAAACTGCCTTTAATATAGCCCCTGAATGCCCAGACTCCTTAGGTAAAAGGTTCGCCACATCTTTTTTGTTCTTGGACGTACGACTTTATTAGCGGTAGAGATACTCGAGCTTTCGCAGTCACCGCATCAAGTCTCACCTCCTCCCCCGCGCCAGCACAGGGTCACCAATGGCCGCATCCAGCTTCAACCAACGGCAGGATCCAACAACGGCACGAAAGTATGTCAATGTAGATGTATAAAAGTATTTTAAGGATTATGTTGAAGGATGGAGGATTTGACAGAAGTGAAAGAAAGGATGGTATGCCGTTACTTTAAAGCCCCCTCACCCAACCTAGCTGCAAGCAGCAGCGTCTTCGACAAGGTTTCACATACCGTGGAGGGGAAGTAGAAGTAGTAGTAGTAGTCGTAGAAGTCGTAGTAGTAGTAGAAGCAGTAGAAAAAATTTTTTTTCTTTTTAGGGAGGGATACAAAGTGCATTGAAGCATAACACAAAGACAGCGGTAGTGTAGGACTTGGTGGGCTTTTTTTATTAGACCACCGCGTTAGCATTACTTCAGGGCAAAGCCATCAGGGAGACTATTGCATCTTGCAGCAAAGACGAGAGAGTTCACTACCATTTGCTAGAGGTGCCAATCCTCTCAAGTCCTAAACAGAACTAAGGGCTTTTGAGGACCAGCAGCCTGTTTAGTAATTTAAAATAGGCTGCCAACTTAGCAAGCACCACTATAAGCTTGATGGTTTCCCTTGCTGATTGACGTATGTACTGAGAGTAGTGCGGGTCCATGTCAGCCCACCTTTCTATTGAAGGCTTTACCACCTTATTTGCGTCCTGCTTGAGCCTTTTTTGGCCTCTTCTAGCAGTCTTCTAAACAGCAGGCGGCTTCCAGTACTGGCTTCGTGCTTGTTGTTCGTCGTTTAATAGAGAAAACACCATAATGGGCCTAAAAACTATTTCTTCCAGTGGTTGTAGCTTCCATACCAAAAGCAAAGCTTGGACTCACTTCCTTTTTTACAGTTGCCTGAGACATGTTTATATACCAAGCATTGGTAACATCTTAATACTTTATTTCTTTGTTGGATCTTGTTTTGGCATCGTACGATGTTGACTCTTAACCTGCCTTTATTCTCCTCTTGTTTAGGAGTTACTTCGTCTACCATTATTAACTCCAGCCTTTTTCCTCTGATATTCTGATTTAAGAAAGCTACTTTAGGCTCCTGGCTATTATGTTCCAAAAGTCTTGACAATAGCCTCTTCAACCTCGTCTTCCTCGACCATAGCGTCTAGATCTCAGACCTCTAGTATCACTTTTTTTCTGCTTATTTTGATAGTTCCCTGTCCAGCTACCAATTGTTTAATTTTGTTTTGAAAATGCAATCGCATCCTCTTCACCTCCGGCTTTTATCTGTATGTCTCATTTCCTTGTGGTAACAACACTTTTAACTGCGGCATTGACCTTGTCAGGGTCAAATTTGCCTTTATTGTCTTCAGCACATTAGCAAAGTCTACCCTTCAGACATCTTGACCATTACTGTTGTCGTCGGGTCTTTTCTTTTCTTAAGGTCTCTTTTGTCGTATGCTTCCTTTTTGTCCTGTATCTGTAAAAACAGGCCATGAAACATTTAACAGTCTCATTTGGCCATAAGACAGGTATGTTTTTTTTGTTTTCGGGAAAACCCAGTCCTTCTCACACTCAGACAAATGATTATCTATTTCTTTAGAGCCTACCCCATTCCAAGCCAGGCACCCCCACCAACGACAAGGTCTTGCAGCTCCCTACAGGAAGTAGTAGTAGTAGTAGTAGTAGTAGTAGTAGTAGTAGTAGTAGTAGTAGTAGTAGTAGTAGTAGTAGTAGTAGTAGTAGTAGTAGTAGTAGTAGTAGTAGTAGTAGTAGTAGTAGTAGTAGTAGTAGTAGTAGTAGTAGTAGTAGTAGTAGTAGTAGTAGTAGTAGTAGTAGTAGTAGTAGTAGTAGTAGTAGTAGTAGTAGTAGTAGTAGTAGTAGTAGTAGTAGTAGTAGTAGTAGTAGTAGTAGTAGTAGTAGTAGTAGTAGTAGTAGTAGTAGTAGTAGTAGTAGTAGTAGTAGTAGTAGTAGTAGTAGTAGTAGTAGTAGTAGTAGTAGTAGTAGTAGTAGTAGTAGTAGTAGTAGTAGTAGTAGTAGTAGTAGTAGTAGTAGTAGTAGTAGTAGTAGTAGTAGTAGTAGTAGTAGTAGTAGTAGTAGTAGTAGTAGTAGTAGTAGTAGTAGTAGTAGTAGTAGTAGTAGTAGTAGTAGTAGTAGTAGTAGTAGTAGTAGTAGTAGTAGTAGTAGTAGTAGTAGTAGTAGTAGTAGTAGTAGTAGTAGTAGTAGTAGTAGTAGTAGTAGTAGTAGTAGTAGTAGTAGTAGTAGTAGTAGTAGTAGTAGTAGTAGTAGTAGTAGTAGTAGTAGTAGTAGTAGTAGTAGTAGTAGTAGTAGTAGTAGTAGTAGTAGTAGTAGTAGTAGTAGTAGTAGTAGTAGTAGTAGTAGTAGTAGTAGTAGTAGTAGTAGTAGTAGTAGTAGTAGTAGTAGTAGTAGTAGTAGTAGTAGTAGTAGTAGTAGTAGTAGTAGTAGTAGTAGTAGTAGTAGTAGTAGTAGTAGTAGTAGTAGTAGTAGTAGTAGTAGTAGTAGTAGTAGTAGTAGTAGTAGTAGTAGTAGTAGTAGTAGTAGTAGTAGTAGTAGTAGTAGTAGTAGTAGTAGTAGTAGTAGTAGTAGTAGTAGTAGTAGTAGTAGTAGTAGTAGTAGTAGTAGTAGTAGTAGTAGTAGTAGTAGTAGTAGTAGTAGTAGTAGTAGTAGTAGTAGTAGTAGTAGTAGTAGTAGTAGTAGTAGTAGTAGTAGTAGTAGTAGTAGTAGTAGTAGTAGTAGTAGTAGTAGTAGTAGTAGTAGTAGTAGTAGTAGTAGTAGTAGTAGTAGTAGTAGTAGTAGTAGTAGTAGTAGTAGTAGTAGTAGTAGTAGTAGTAGTAGTAGTAGTAGTAGTAGTAGTAGTAGTAGTAGTAGTAGTAGTAGTAGTAGTAGTAGTAGTAGTAGTAGTAGTAGTAGTAGTAGTAGTAGTAGTAGTAGTAGTAGTAGTAGTAGTAGTAGTAGTAGTAGTAGTAGTAGTAGTAGTAGTAGTAGTAGTAGTAGTAGTAGTAGTAGTAGTAGTAGTAGTAGTAGTAGTAGTAGTAGTAGTAGTAGTAGTAGTAGTAGTAGTAGTAGTAGTAGTAGTAGTAGTAGTAGTAGTAGTAGTAGTAGTAGTAGTAGTAGTAGTAGTAGTAGTAGTAGTAGTAGTAGTAGTAGTAGTAGTAGTAGTAGTAGTAGTAGTAGTAGTAGAAGTAGTAGTAGTAGTAGAAGTAGTAGTAGTAGTAGTAGTAGTAGTAGTAGTAGTAGAAGTAGAAGTAGTAGAAGTTGTCATATTACAAGTAGAAATAGCAATGCCTCTATCGCAATTTTTCTATTGCTGACGGGTTGATAAAATACGACTAAGTTAAAGCTAGTTATATAAGAGCGTGTCTTGATGTTTTTTTTTACATATTATTTTTGAATTGGACTGACATAGCATTAGTTTTACTTTTAAAAAGTATCACAATTCAGAGAACTATTAAACCACAGTAAAAGTAAAACATTATAAAAAGCGTCTTTTTAGATACTAACTACAACAAAAATTGACGAGAAAACAATTTTATTATTCGAAATAGAGTTTTAGTAACTGTCAAATAATCCTTAGAAATAGTTGACAAAAATTTAGGAGATATATAAAATACAGGAATATGTTTTTGAAATAAATTGATTATTTAAGAAGAGTGTCACGTACGATAGCATTTAGCTATGCGTGCGTGCGCCTCTGCTGGCTTGGGCCTGAAAGGTAGGGAAATAGAGAAGAGAGGTGACAGGAAAGGGAAAAAGAAGAAACGAGGAGATCAGCTAAAGACGCGAGAGCGTAAGGACGAAAACCACGAGACGAGAATACATGCACAACTTTTCTAAAATATGAGTAATTCTGATAAAGCATAAGTTAACAACAAGTCACGCTTCTATTTATTCCCACACCAAGAATCCTACATATTAGCTGGTGTCAAAAGTGGGATACAGATATAAACTTCTTATGGTCTGTCGCATGTGCGGAAATCACTTAGTCTCCTGGAACAAAAAAATTGTTTTTAATTATTTTCTCTTAACTTAAGTGACGTAATAAAATAAAGAAATAAAAAGAATATACTACTTGTCAAAAAGAATATACAACACTATGAGTGACGTAGAAACAAATGATACACTAGGAAGGGGAGTACAGGAAGTCATGAGGTGCACACATGTACATAAAACAGGACCAAATCACACAGATGAAGAAGTAATACAAATTAACCTAGAAGATGATCCGAAATCATGGACAAAGTGGCAGAAGGCCAGCAAAAAACACAAGCTTTTTATGATAAAAATATTAAGGAAATAAACGCCCAGCATAAAACGTGGACAGTTATCTCATAGACAAGACATAAGAGATAATAAAACTGATGCGCCATCCGACAGAGAAACACATAGACCCCCGTTATTCGAAGAATTAACTCACTACACCAAACGTGAAAATGCGACACCTAACATGAATCGATGAGTCACTAATCCACCTAGGGATAAAACACAAGCCGAACATGACAGAAATCTACACGATACAATAAAATAAGCAGCGGCACAGGCGGTGCAACAATAAACAAATCAAATACCTACACTTAGACAACCAAAACATCCATTATTACAACAGACGTACGGAGAAGTTACACGGCGTCAAACACGAATGAAAACCCCAGTAGCTCGAGGCAAGCAAGAAATCGATAACGATGGCGTCACTCACAATACAAACCATGACAATAATTATTATAGACAAAACACAGCAGCACCACTTTATTCTGCAGGAAAAGACAAGTCAGGTTGGGCAAATAGTAATTACTTAAACGCCCAAGACCAGCTTACAGTACCCGCACATAACACAGGAAATTTTAATTACGAACGCCTAATTCAGAACACGCTGTCGTCACTAAGGTACCTAGCAGCAAAAATACCGATATTTGATGGCGATTTCGTTAAACTACCCCTTTTTAAACAAATGGTAAAAGTGGTATCGTGGATAGTAAGCCTCCTATATGAAAAATTTTTTGTTGGCTCACTAGCAAATAAGCTGAAAGAAACAGCAGCCGAATTTTTACCGTGCCTAGCACAATTCATAACTCTAAATAAATTGTTGGTAGAATTGAAAAACATATATAGCAGCATCAGAAGCGTTGACATGTTATTGGCTAAATTAAAAGTAGTGAACCAATGCAGAGGGGAATTAGTAGAGGAATACAGGAGGCACGTTAAAAAAATTATACGATACAATAACAATCCTATACAATTCAGACATGACACTATCGCCTGGGCAACGACACGCATTAAAGAAGAGCGCTTAAAAAGAAGCCATAAAGCAATATACGTACGGGATACAATCGCCTTAAAACTACAGGGTAACATGCCTTTATCCGAAAATGTTAGGCAAAGCTATAGTAGCCTGGCTAAAAATGAAAAGCGACTTAAACCTACGAGAAATAATGCCGGCACAAGTCGAGGCCCAAGTATATACCAAGCGAGAGCAAAAGCAAGAGATACGGACGATCGTGCGCGCAGCCATGAGCAGGCAGAAGTATGCGATACAACTGATAAAAATAAAATTACAAATTCAAAACTCGGACATAAAGGCAAATGATCCACTAGTGCACGTATTACAAGATAAACAAAACGTAAGGGAAAAAAATTGCGCTTACTGCAAATGCATGTGGCTCTATACAAGCAAATGCCGCACACTAGTAAGAAACGCAGAGAGTAGGAGAATAAATTAGAGCGACTGATGCGAACAATTCAACAATGATAACAGGAAAAATACGGAAGGAAATTTTAACTACCGAAATAATTATAATTACCCCCCTAATACGTATAACCAAAACTATAACAACGATTATAGAAGGAACCCATATAACAATACAGGCTATAACAGATATAATAACAACAACAAAAACGCTGATTTCTCAAGAAATAATAACAACAATTACAACAACCAGTACGGTAACTATAATAATTATAAGGGAAATTATAATTATAACAGAAATTATAATAGGGATGATAGTTCTAATGACAAAGGTCCTCCGAATAGAACAAATGATGCACCTGACAGAGAAATATCCAAGCGTAGTACGGAACGTTTAAACTTTCAGGACGCTCGTCCTGCTCCCCAAGTGCAGAGCAGGCCCCGAGAATAGAAAAGAAGATACAGCATAAAAACGAAATAGAGTCAGCTGAAGGAGAAGAGCAAGCGGAGTCGAATTAAGTACACATCGGAGGTAAAGCTAGCGAGATATCACGCAAAGAAAAGTATACGAGAAAAGAAACAATTAAAACATCGCTAGAAACAGACTCCAAACAGGCTCCTCAAACGGCTAAAAATGCTCACAAAGAAAAAAGGATTGAAACGGAATTTATAACTAGAAGCCTTTTAGCTGGCAGGAAAAAAATCCACGAAAGCATGAATCTAGCTCTCCGCAAAGTAAATATATCGAGTACTGGGAGCACACAACTATCAGTAATATTAAACAGCAATCAGCTGCAATCTTATAACGCAAAATTAGATGCGGATACTGGTGCCAAAGTATCAGTTATAAAAAAATGCTGTCTCACTACAGACACGCATATAGAGAGCAGAGAAAAAGTCCTGATAACTGGCGTCACACAAGGAGCACGCTGCACGTTAGGAACGACTAAAATACCTCTTAACGGTATAATAAAAAATCTGCTCGTAGTCCCTGTTCCCTTTAGATAGAAACGAAATGCATTATTGGCTAGGACGCTTTTAAGTTGCATAATGGCTTTATAAGGGCCAAAGAAAATAATTTCGAATTAAAAGGCATCAGAATTTTATTACTAATACCAGAATATTTTAAAATCCCCGCAAAATCGAGGAAAATAATATTTGCGCGTATAAAAGATGAGAGCAGCCACGTACAAGTCGGCTGGGTCCCTCTACAAAATATAAAGGAGGGAATCTTATTTGGAAATTTTATAGGAAAAAATAAAAACTTAAAGATATATGCGGAAATTATAAACATATCAGACAAACAAATTGATGTGCCAGTACCAGAAGTTAATGTTTTCGAATGTGGAACCAGACAAGGGGTGGAACCATTCAGCATCGCTGGGGACGACGCTGAAGGGTTAAACAAAGCTATGATTGGGCTCTTTTACACTAAAAATTCAGACGGAAAAGTAAAAAAAAAACGAAATTATAAAAGGAAGAAATGCCGTCAACGGTAAAGATAATGATAAAATAAAAAGCAACATTAAAAATTTTAAAGATATTAAGATTCGTCGGATCTACATCCAGGATCTCATAAAGTACAGTCCATTCGTATTTGGCCTCGACGGCGAGCCACTTAAGGCTACAAACTTATTTAAGCATCGAATAACAATGGCAACAGAGAAGCCAATAGTTGCCAAAAGGGTACTCTATCCAATAAAACTAAAGAAGCAGATGCATGTAGATGTAAATAAACTACTGCAGCAATAAATTATTGAGCCGTCGACATTCCCATATAACTCAAATATGTGGATTGTCCCGGAAAACGTGGGACCAAACGAAGAAAAACGCTGGAGGGTCGTAACAGATTTCCAGCTATTAAACGAAATAAGAATCGGTACGTGCTATCCACTGCCATTCCAGAATGAAATTTTGCAAAATTTAGCAGCTGCAAAATATATAACCGTTGTAGATCTGGAGAGCGGGTTTTTTCAAGTAGAGATTCACGAGGAGGATGCTCATAAAACTGTGTTCTCAGGACAAAACGGACATTACCAATAGAAACGAATGCCAATAAGATGCATAGACTCGCCAAGTACATTCATGCTAGTGATAACACTGGCACTAGCGGGCTTACAAGGACGCGAGATAGAGGTATATTTGCATGACATCATGGTATTCTCAGAAAACTTCGAACAACATGAGATAAGATTTAGAAGGCTCTTAAAACGGCTAGCCAATGCAAACCTTACAATAGAACCAAGAAAATGCCAATTCCTTAAAAAGGAAGCGAAAGTCCTCGGTCATATTGTAGGCAACGGCCAGATTAAAAAAAATCCGGAAAAAATTGAAGCAGTAAATAGTTTTCCTCAACCAACAAATGCGGAAAAAATAAAACAATTTCTTGGGTTGGTGGGGTACTATCGACGCATCATCAAGGATAACGTAAAAATAGCCCAACCTCTCAAAGCTTACAAGAAAAACAGCCGAATTTAAATGCAAAGAAGAACAAGAACATGCATTTATAAGACTTAAAAACGCTTTGTGCAGTGAGCCAGTGCTGAGGGCTCCAGATATAAACTAACCTTTTATCGTAACAATCGACGCATCTGACTAAGCCGTCGAAACAATTTTAAGCCAGGGAAAGACAGGCAAAGATAACCCTTGCGAATATGCATCCAGATGCTTGAAGGGCAGTGAATTACGGTATCCGACGTACGACAAGAAATTAGTGGCGATAGTGTACGCCAAAGAGCAATTTAGGCCATACTTATTCGGTCGTAAATTTACAGTTGTAACAGACCATAAACCACTTAAACATCTCCACACATCGAAGAAACCGGCCTTAAGATTCACAAGATTGAAAGCAGAACTCCGTGGATATGAGTTCGACGTTGTCTATAGACCTGGGCAGAGGACTAAAGCACCGGATGCTCTTTCTCGCAATCCAGTACTCAAAGAAAGGGAAAAAACCCAGAACTATCACGCCTGGAGCTGTATGAGCTTGTGGAAAAACTTGAAAGGGACAATCACGAAGTCATAAGTGCACCACTAGCACAAATATATAAAACGCGTACAAGGAGACAGAGGAATCTAATACGAAAGAACTGGAAAGTCAAAATAGAAACGTCTGACTCAGACGAGCCAAAGAAGAAGGCAATAAAAAAGAAGCCTAGAAAACTTAGAGAAAGCGAACAAGTATCAAGTAGCCTGCAGCTGCAGTAGTAAAGACATAGGATCAGAACGAAAAATGACGAAAGAACTAAAAAATAAGACAGATAAGAACACCCTTACAGTGGTAAACGACAAAGAAAAAATTTTGTCGCAAGTACCAGTGGACGATAAACTGGCGTACATGTGCAAAGAGAAAAACATAGAAAAAGGGGTACGAACGACGAACACACCATTAATCAACAAGGGTGTAACAGAGAAAACACAACACAGAACCCGTAAACGACGGTTAGATACTCTACATAGGAAAATCGCAGATTTTTCTAACACCGCTGAGCAACCACACAACTCAAAGGAAATTATTATTGCGCATTGTGATACACTGGCAGCAACTCAGAGAGAAGCCAAGCAAGAAAAACATTGGGGTTACCAACTAGCGTGGAATAGCGAGGCAGCAGAAAGAGCGATGGAAGAGGGAGAGCGAAAAGCTAGGAAGGTAATAGGGGAAACGGCAGCAGCAAAAATACCTGACAGAGACAAAGGAAGTAAAGAAAAATCAGAAAATAAAAGAGGGGTACATAAACGGAGAGAGAGTAAAGCCAAAGGTAGACAGCAAGTGAATAAGCGGGGAATGGAAATCACTGAACAAAGCCGAACGACACCAAATGAACATAAGAGCCAAAAAACGCAAGATACACAAAAACCCAATGACGGAAACAATAAGTATAATAATAACAAAGGCCAAATTACCAATTCAAGGTTAATATTTAATGAATCAACGAATCAATTTTGAGCGAATGTCTCAATTGACGTTGAGAAGAAAGACATCAAAGAAAAAGAGGGCATAAGAATCGATGTGTGGGAAAGCGATTACACACCAATCGCAATGAACGAAGAAAAGGATGCAAATATTCAAGTATCGGGGACCCAATGTGCAGAACCTCACAGACAGCTAATTATCATCGATGTCCCTAGAGACAGAAGTTATCTGTTCCATTGCCTAAAACTTTTATACGGATCGGCAGAATCAACTGACGAGCTTAGAGAAATTCTATGCGGGTCAAAGTGGATAAATAATGGTAAGGACTCAAAAGGAGCCAAACAAATATTTAATAGCAGCCATGAATTCGGCGACGGAGAATGTGCTTTTATATTTTTATAAGAATATGAAGCAAACATATGTATACACCTACAAGTATTTTCCGATAAAATAGTATACCAACAATCCATGGGGGGGGGGGCGCAGGATTTAAAAACATGCATCTCGAAAACCAACACTATTAAGCCTTCGTAGAAGGAGCTAGCGGCGATTACTCACCCAAATATAATAATGAAAATCAAAACGATGATTCCGATACCCAGAAACCTCGAGATAACACAAAAGAAAATTTTGAAGGAGAGGGCAACGACCAAGCCGTAAACAAACAGGACAAGACAAGACAATCGAGAACGATGGAGAGGACGCATGAGATACGGGGATACGGAGAGCGAGGAAAAGAGTGAGAGAGAGGAAGAAGGAGAGTGGGCCGATGAAGAACGCAGCATGCCCCCGTCTCAACCTCCACCACCACTGAACACTAACACTAAACGAGACTCTCTCTAACTAGATAGCGACAAGGGCCTAAACAAAGCGCTTATAGAAGAAAGCGATGAGTACTGCAGCGAGGAAAAGAAAATTGTTGATAAGACGGGCATAATGGAAAAATATAAGGTATGTAGAACACGATTATCACGCAACATACCTCCATGAGTTCCACAGAACGGCTCAGAACTTACCCCATTTAAATAAATGAAAAAGGTCAAAGATTACCCATTCAGGTTTATCGATAACTTCGCATTCGTTACAATAACAGACGACATTCTGGGCACAAAGACTATCGACGCACTTTACGAGCGGAACTATATAAACCCAGCAGTCATGAATAATGAGACAAAAGCAGTAGGTGATGTCATGCTATCCAAAATAAAAAGTATGTGTTATTCGGATGTAAACAAAAACCCACTTTGAAGATACAGCACTGAAATTCGACATAAAGAAATGCATAATAGCCCTTAGATCACTAGTAATGATAAACGCATTAAGAAAAATTAGACTGGTAAAAGATCCAGCGATACTAAATCTTAATGGACGTACATAGTCGAATAGTTTGAGGAAATCCTCAAAGGCATGAGAATGAGCGCTACCTTATATACAAGCACATTTAGAGTACCACCAGTAGATCAAAGGTAAAAGCTAATAAAATAATATCATGAATCAGCCGTAGGTGGGCGTCGTGGTATTAATGAATCTTATAGCAAAATAGCTAGGAATTTCTATTGGCAAAATATGAGACCAGACGTAAAACAGTTCATACTCGGCTGCCCGTCATGCCCAACGAAAAAGTTAGTGCGAATTAAAACAAAACAAGCCATGATAATTACGGACACTCTAACTTGACCATTTAAAAAGATATCGATAGATTTTTACGGACCGATAAACAAACAATCGACACACAACAATAAACACATCTTATCAATACAGGATTGGCTAACCAAATGCATAGTGCTAGCCCCCGTATAGAAAGCAACAGCAGAGGAACTAGTAAGAGCCCTAATGGACAAATTTATAGCATATTTTGTAGCCCCAAAAAAATTATTATCGGATACGTGGACACACTTCATGAACAGATAAAAATAAAATCAAAGAAAGAAAATGAGAAAGAGAAGAGTATACAGAGGAAAGAGGGATAGATCACTTCAAACCACCCTCTTTTCTCTAACCAGAAAATGCTATACAACACAAACAACATAACACAGACATACACATCAAAAAGAAAATCGCCACCGAGGACGTCGGCGTCGCGGCTTTGGACGTGTTACGTACGATAACATATAGCTATGCGTGCGTGCGCCTCTGCTGGCTTGGGCCTGAAAGATAGAGGAATAGAGAAGATAAGTGATAGAAAAGGGAGAGAGAAGGACCGAGGAGATCAGCTAGAGACGCGAGAGCGTAAGGAAGAAGTCCGCGAGACGAAACTACACGCACAAGTTCCCTCAAATATAAGTAATTCTAATAAAGCATAAGTTAACAACAAGTTACGCTTCTATTCATTTTTGCACCAAGAATCCCACATAACAAGAGAGTTTAAGTCAAGCTTTTCGATTATCATTACAAGTAGTAATGAAAGTATGATTATTTAAGAAATTATTTAATAATCATTTTTGATGGATATTTTAATTTGCGAAATTCCAAATCAATATTTACTTGTATCATTAGGAATGGAAATCAAATAATATAAGTTCTTAAGTATTGGGGGATCTGAGTAATTGCTTGCTCAATAGTGTTGTACTTACATAAAAAGTGTACGAGTTTCTTTAATAAAAGAATTCTCTAAAAATCAACTGAAGAGACTGAAACCTTCTGCAGCAAAGATAACACAACGTATTTAGGGATTGATTAAGTTAGACAATAACATACATAAAAATTTTTCAATAGATATGTTTGATAGTATCCATGAAGGCTTACCACTTCATAAACTCAGTTTAAAAACAAGTAGAATAGTTATGTCACGTAAAAATTTTGGTGTATCAAACGACTTGTATTATGCTACTTGATTTGGAAGTACTGAATTATTGTAATAAAACTTAGAAGACAAAATAAAAACTGAAAAAAAGTTAGACATAAAGTCTTTATCTTAAAAATGACTTTAAATACTGGAAACATCTCTTTATAATCTTTCATTTTATATCATCAGCAAGTCCTTGTGGTTACGGCATTTGCAACGACAATCAATATATCTGAGGGTCCATGTTTTGATAATGCTGGCTTACACTCAAGACAACTACTTTTTTGTTACGGTCAATTGTAGGTATTTTGATAAAGTTGCCAAAATGGGAATGAAATATTTATTAAAGTTGAAAAAGATGATTCGTAAATTAAAACTGGTGTTAGAAAAAAAATAAAAATAAACAATGTACTTTGAAAAAAAAATTAAATATATACAAATAGGGATGTTTTTATATTAACTTCAAAGTTTTGTCTCGATTATTTAATAATTATACATAACATGATGTTTTCTTATTCTATGATAAAATTTTTATGTTAAAAAAAAAGTATCTTTTGATCTTTTATACAACATTTGTAGTTTCTTAAGAAGTTTCAACAAAATTTAGCGTCGATATCATAACTTTGTGTACACATCATGAGAAAATATTTTAAAAAACTTTTAATATACCAATCTCATGGTACTCTTATGTTGGAAGATCTATAGAATTTAAAGTAAACTAGTAAGAAAATAAATTGGTTTTGCTGCAAATTGTTCATACATAATTGATTCATAGTACATATAATTAATGTAAATGATTCATAGCATTATATGATTTTTTGATATCTCAAACAAGTCTGGTATTTCTAATAATAATTTTAAAGACTATTTTAGGGGTATACGCTAAAAAGGAACTTTCTTTCTAATCTGAGCAACATTATTATTAACAATTAAAACAACGTCCGAAGGTGGCACTGTCAAATTTTGTATTTATTGGAAAACAAAGCGACGTTTTGGCCGTTTGGACAATGTCCCGGCCCTCATAAGGTACAGAAATCGATGAGTTAAAAAAAATTCTTTACAATACAAATTTCGATAAATACAATAAACACAAATTAACAACAGTAAATAATAAACCTCTGACTCTTACAAAGAGGATGTAAAATCGTAACGTAGTCAGAGTTTAAAGTTTTGTTGCTTTTATACCCTGTACATGTACAAATGACAAAATATACGCACACAATACAATCAAATAAGAATTGCAAGCAGTTCCTTGTGAGACATACGTTAACATATCATGTTTTCCTAATACCATTAATAAAAAGGGCCCTCAAATCATGTCCGTAAACTTAGCCTCCTTTCTTAATTGCCTTAACGAGAGACTTGTAACAATTTTTTAATTTTTCTGTATCTTGTTGTCTGTTAATATTATTATTAAGATAACGTTCACTTAACATTTCAAAAAACAGGCTCTTGTTATAATTTTTTTCTGTGTCTGAAATTTTTATTTCATCGAAATTAAAGTTGTGTGTCAATTGAATGCTATGCTGTGATAGTACAGATGTATCTTTTTTTTCTCTATGTCTCTTTTATGTTCTACCATTCTTAATTTTAAAGCTCTTAATGTTTGACCAACATAACAGCAGTTGCAGTTCGCATTTGGTATGTGGTACAAGACATTATTTTTATCACGTGGCTCGGTTACATCTTTTCCAAGTGAAAAGATCAAGTTCAATTTATTGTTTAAACTGTATACAAGACCAATGTAAAGCTTCTTGCAAAAATATTTGATAGGACCGTGCAAGTGGGGAATACATAGTAATGATAAGATTACTTTATTATTATTATTATTTCTATTGCAAATGTCAATCAGGTTCATGTTTTTTAAGGTATGTATGCTTTCGTCTAAAAATTTATCAATAAATTTTTGAGGATAGTTGTTAGCTAGTAAAAATTTATTAATTAATTTGAAAATATCGTTATAAAATTAAGTGTCTGCTAACCTAATAAAAAAATTTACTAATGTGTAAATGATACTTATTTCATGTTGTATTGGATGGTGGGAGAGAAAATGCAAGTATCAGCCTGAATGTGTAGATTTTTGGTACCAATTAGTTAGCACTCTGTTATTTTGTTGAATAATAATTTTTTAATCCAAGAAGCTAATGCTGTTGTTGTTGCATGTCTTAACAGTAAATTGTAATTCCGGACAATAGTGATTAAAAGTGTTTTTAGCAAAATTAATATATTTCGTAGGCACACATATGAGAATATCATCCTCATACCACACATACAGTGGAACATCAAGTCATAACTTCTCCAAGTATAAAATTTCAAGTAAACGCACTAAAAAATCACACAGAACTGGACTACAGGGACTGCCCATTGGAGAGCCAAAAATTTGCTTATAAAATTTGTTGTTGACATGGAAAAAAGTTGAATTTAAAATCAGTAATACACCTGTGCAAAATTCTTTAAAAGAAGCATTAATTTAACCATTTAAGAGTTTCCAAAAATGTTTCATTGCATTTATGATTAAGGCTTTACTAGTATTAGTAAACAAACCAGCAACATCTAGAATAATAAGAGTGTAACCAGATTAAATGATAATATCTTCTAATTTATTCTTAAGCCCATAAATAATTTTTAAGTGTGATTTTGCCGGTGGAATATTCTTAATCAAAAAATTAGATAGGAATTTTGAAAAAATATAAGTAGGTTAATATAGTGTCGAGACAATCATACGGAAAGACGAGTCTTTTTNTTTGAAAATTCTTGAATGGTAAAATCAATGTTTCTCTCAATGAATTTTGCACAGGCGTATCTTTGATTTTGAATTCAACTTTTTTCCATTTAAAAAACAAATTTTATAAACAAGTTTATGGCTCTCAAAGGGACAGTCCCTGCAGCCCAGTGCTGTGTCATCTTGTAATGCGTTTGCTTGAAATTTCATGCTTAGAGAAGTTATGTTTTGGTGTTCCACTGTATGTACGGGATGCGAACGATATTCTTATATGTGTTCTTACTAAATATATTAACTCTACTAAAAACATTTTTAATAGCTATCGTCCGGAATCACAAGTCACTGTTGAGACATGCAATAACAACAGCATTACTTTGTTAGGTTTAAAAATTATCATTCAACAAAATAACCAATTAGGTACCAAAAACTCACACATTAAGGCTGATACTTGAATTTTCTCTCCCACCATTCAATACAACATAAAATAGGTATCAATTACACATTAGCCGACTTTCCCATTAAATTAGCGGACACTCAATTTTATAACGATAATTTACAATTAATGATCAATTAACTATCCTAAACAATTTATTAATAAATTTTTAAACAAAAGAATAAATACCTTAAAAAACATGAACATAATTGACAGTTGCAATAGAAACAATAATAATTATGAACTAATCTTATCATTATCGTGTATTCCCTACTTGCACGGTCCTATTAAATATTTTTGTAAGAAGCTGCAAATTGGTCTTGTATACAATTTAAACAATAAATTAAATTCGATCTTTTTACTTGGAAAAGATGTAAACGAGCCACTCGATAAAAATAATGTTGTTTACCACATATCATGTAGGAACTGCAACTGCTGTGATGTTGGTCAAACATTGAGAACTGCAAAATTAAAAATGACAAAACATAAAAGAGACATAGCGAAAAAAAAGATACATCTGTATCATCACAACATAGCATTGAATTTACACACAACTTTAATTTTAATAAAACAAAAGTTTCAGACATGGAACAAAATTACAAAAAACGCCTTTTTTCCGAAATGTTAAATATACATTATTTCAATAATAATATTAATAGACAACAAGATACAGAAAAATTAAAAAATTGTTACAAGTCTCTCGTTAAGTCAATTAAGAAAGGAGGCTAACTCTATGTACACGATCTGAGGGCCCCTTTCATTTATGGTATTAGGAAAATAGGATCTGTTTACGTAAGACTCAGAAGGAACTGCTTGCAATTCTTATTCAATTGGATTGTGTGCGTATATTGTGTCATTTGTATATGTGCAGGGTATAAAAGCAACAAATCTTAAAACTCTGACTACATTACGATTTTACATCCTCTTCGTAATAGTCGGAGGTTTATTATACACACTACTTAATTTGCGTTTATAGTATTAATTAAAATTCGTATTGTATTCGTATTGAATTTTTTTTTACTCATAGATTTTTGTACCTGATGAGGGCAGGGACATTGTCCAAACGGCCGAAACTTTTTTTCGTTTTTCAATAAATACAAAATTTGACAGTACAACGATTGGACGTTATATTAATTACTCACCAACTGTCATTGAACGTCTAATATTATTATCATTAACAACTTTATCCACGAAATAATATACTATTTTTTCTTCAATAGGTTGTAACATAAGCTCTCTCTCAACATACTTTAAAAATTGAACACTTTCACTCTCGAACTTATCAAATGTGTTCTTTACATCGCTCATTGCATTACTTAACTGATTAAGAATTCTGAGGTATTTTCGTTACCAACGCTAATTTTTTGTTTTATAGAAGAGAACACTGTTTCATTGGTAAATTTTGTAAAGTTGTCAATAAATATTCGAACGACATTTTTAGGTGTAACTGCATTATCATACAATCTTAATGTTAGTAAAAGCATTTCATGCTCAAGATTGATATTAACATTAGCCGTTTTATTTACTATTCTTATTATCAAATAACTAATCCTTACATACATACGTTAGAAACAATGAACACACAACTTTTTTTGTCCACAGAAGTCTTATAATTAGTTATCACAAAATACTGATATTTAATAGTAAAAAAAAAGCATTTCAACATTTTCAAAAATTCGTTAAATTTTGAACAAATAATTTATAAATCTTGTAACTTATAACAGTATGGTAAAGTTTTGTGGAACATCTAAATTATTACTTATAAATGTGGCCGTTTAAGATCTATGATAAGATGTTTAACTACCGTGTAATTTTTTTGAGATTTAAAATTATAAATACGTACACAAATGAACTTTCAAATGTGTCTACACTCTGCTGGCCATAGGGAGTTTAAAGAAACCAAACTTTTAAAGCAAAATTGAACTGCATCGATCAATTCGTTTGAGGTTACTCCACACTTTTGTGGATTTATTATAACTAAAACCTTAGGTATTTTCTTCGGTGGTAAGACTTGTTTCAAGCCCTCAGTCTCAAGTAGCTCTTCAAGCTTTGTTTCTAACTCCAGGTTATTTTTCTCTATAATACCGTCGCTGTTAAACTCACAAATAAATGCAACATATGGGCAAACTTTATAATTTCTAAGTCTTTTCTCTCTATTGTTGCAATTGAATCAAACGATTTTTTGTCCAAGCGATAAAATAAACTATTAATTACGTAAAAAGCTTCTACTATATTCAATTAGGGTATGTAAATATTTTTCTAACCACTGGCACGTTTTTGGGTACATGCTACGCCCTTTGTAGGAAAAGCAGTGTTCACCGCTCATGTGCATCTAACCAGGGTAATCACTACGGACCTTTAGTCCATCAAAGACCATTCTTTGTATACAGGTATAAAAATTTGAGACGAAATAGTGGTTTCTGAGATCACGGTCCACTGGGCTCACCCTGGCTGAATGCGCATTAGTGCATGGAATACAGTGGTTTCTCTGTAATGAAGGCGTAACAAGCACTAAAGAATGCCCGAGGTAAAAAGTCTACTGTTGCATACCTCAGCATGTAAAATAAAACTTTGTTGAACAGTCTTCACGTTTGTTCCGAAGATTTTATCCAATGTAGCTCTTTTTCTGTAGATAATACCTAACAACCGTGCAAGATACATTAATCCAAGGATAGTCTCTTTTCCCTTAGCTATCAAAACATTTTCTGATGCAGTTAGTTTTCCAATTAAACGTGTTAATCCTACAATGACAGCTACTACTGCAGGCCATTTAATGGTAAGCATATCAATAAAATTTGGGTAAATGCAATTAAAGTCACTGGATAGCTAGGGAAATACAATAAAC